>JASDQU010589222.1:63439-75322 GCA_032191745.1 Picea mariana | reverse complement strand
TGGAAAAACACTTAAAAGAGAACTCTCTCAGTTCCTTTTTCGTACAATAGTCCAACGAGACCAAAAAAGGGTTAAACTATCGCTCGGAGGACGTGTAAGTTCAAATACTTTAACGAGCGTGAAAATAGCAAGATCGCTCAGCAATCTTTTCATGTTTAGAGAGTCTGAAAAGAGATTAAAGAGGACTCCAGGGGGTTCCTTTTTCGTATAACCATGTTGAGCCCGAAAAAGTGATAAAAGTATGCTCAGTTACATTCTCATTGATTTACGAGCACAAGAAAGAACAAAGACTAAACTCGGTAACTTATTCTCGTGTATTTACGAGCATGAGAAAGAACAAAGACTAAGCTCGGGATTGTTTTCATTTTTACACAAGCTTTAAAACAAAACAAAACTATGCTTGGGATAGATTTTAATTTTTACACAAGCTTAAAAACTAAAAAAAACTATGATTGGATCTGGTTTCATTTTTAAACAAGCTTGAACCAGAGGAAACTATGCTTGAGGTAAGTGGTTTCATTTTTACACAAGCTTGAACCATAGAAAACTATGCTTGACTTCCCAACACATGGTTGGTACTTAGCCCCCATCTTAAGAAACTAGCGACTTAACTTCAGCATGAAATCCAGAGGCTGAGGCAAATGCCCCCCAAGCTTCATTTCATCCAACTGCAAAGGAGAATGAAATGAAGCTTCAAATACTAGACGAAGGACTTGGAGGGGAAAACTATTTCATTTTTTAACGAGCTTGACATAGAAACAAGAACTATGCTCGTAACCTTTGTTTCATTTTTTAACGAGGTTGCTACAGAGACGGGAAAAACTATCCTCAAAAGTGGTTTCATTGTTTAACGAGCTTGAAATCAAAAAACCATGCTCAAAGACCTCTGTTTCATTTTTTTAACGAGGTTTCCTCAGAGACGCAAAAACTATCCTCGAAAATCCAGGTTCAATCCCCAGACCTCTGTTTCATTTTTTAACAAGGTTGCCTCAGAGATGCAAAAACTATCCTCGAAACCTCTGTTTCATTTTTTAACGAGGTTGCCGCAGAGACGCAAAACTATCCTCGTAACCTCTGTCCTTGATCATGGATTCCAAGAGGACAATGCTCTGGAATGACACCATGTCAAAGGACAAAACTCGGTCATGGCTTCCAAGAGGTCTTCACTGGAAGGAATAAACACACTCTGGAAGGACACCATGTCGAGGGTCGTGACAGGAGAAAATAGATCAGGCTCTAACAACCCTATCGAAGAGATCACCATGTCAACTACTGTATCTAAGTCATCATAAGTTGAATCCATGGGAGACAATGCCACATAATTGACCTGTGGCGGGGGCGATACTGTCTGCATACAAGAACCATTCATGGAGGCAATCCAGGTGGGGTCAATGAATGAAAGTTGATCAATAGTCACAACTCGTCCATCGTGAGGGAAAGATATCACACGAAAAAGAGTAGACACAATAGCTTTCATGGCATAGACATAATCTCGCCCAAGGAGTAAAGAGAAATCCAAGGAATCTTGGACTACCATGATGTCAATGAAGACGGTTTTCCCTCCCAAAGTTACAGGAAACTGAGGAAGGGTCCCTAAAGGTTGACTAGTTCTTCTGTTAAAATCCAACAGATTCTGCGTAGCCAGTGCAAGTGAAGGACAACCCAAAGCTTGCCAAGCAATAGAGGACAAAATACTAACAGACGAACCTTCATCTATCAATGTTTTGGTAATGTCCCGACCACAAACCTGTACTGTAATCTGGAAAGGAATGTAAGAGGGAAGACGAGGTCCAGTTAGCACACCCCAATCAAAATGGATGGCCTCATAGGCTTGAGGGAAAAGCCATTGATAATCTTGGTTCCACTCTACATACCTGTTCAGAGTATGAAGAACAACTTGAAAGAACTGGTCTTCCCCAGGGAGAATCAGTTAGACAAACAGACATGTCTTCTCTCTTGCAACTAGTACAAGATATGAACAATCGTATGATAGCATTTGAGAGTAAGGGTATTGTCTCCCCTCTCACCCCTAGAGCTTCATCCTCTTCTGCACCCTCCTTTAGAAATCCGGTTGAAAACAAATTTCAACCTAAGGCTATCCTGCCTCGGAGTTGGTGTAAATTTTGCGAGGAACACCATGAAGAAACCACATGTGAGGGAAAGAAGAGTGTCAGAGATAAGATATTTGGTAAAAGACCAGAAGCTACTATCGATGTCCTAGATTTTTTGGATCCAGAAGATGTCATGGTTATCAATACTAGGAACAGAGCCTATGTTCCCAAAGGCAAATTTGATCCTCCTCACAGTTCTTCTAGCCCGAGCTCATCCTCAACCGTTGTTGCGCTCTAGGTTCCTAAGGTCCCTGAGAGTCAAGGAATCACTCTCCCTCTCCCCTCTTCCAAATACAATATCTTGAATCAATTGGCCAACATCAAATCATATGCAACCCTCCTAGACATGGTTGTCGTCCCTGAACAACATATGCATCTAAAACAATTCATGGAAGGAAAAGATTATGTTGTGGCCAACCTTTCCAAAGAGGTAAACAAAGAGGATTCTTTTGTAAATAAAGTAGGTGTACATAACTTTAGATACCCTGTAAAAAATCCCCCTTTTTATATTTCTGTAAATATCATGGATAAGATTGCCCATTGTTGCCTCATTAATGGCGGTTCGGGCCCAAGTGTGATGTCGAAGATTATCATGGAAGAGTTAGGCTTGTCTTGTACAAATGAAAATACCAGAATCATGATATCCTATAATATTCTACAACAAACAACCATGTGCGAGATTAAAGATGTAACCTTGGTTTTATGCACTCATCCTGAGATAAGGACAACCCTCAACATTCAGGTGATTGATATGCCTGTAAGAAATTACTCAATTATCTTGGGGAGATATTGGAAAGCCCTAACAGGTGGATACCTCTCACTTGACGAGACACATTTATCCATTCCTTAGAATGGTAAGAACATTATAGTCCTTAGAGAGGGAAGGATTTCACCCTACATAGAGAATGTTCCACAATCTAATGTAAACTATATCGAAGAGGACCTAGGAGTGTATTCCATCTTTGTTGAATAGGATAATAATCTTTTGGAACAAATCAATTTAGATAATGATATGTGGCATATGCATTTTGATGGTTCATTCTCTAGTGAAGGTAATGGGGCTGGCATTATTTTGGTTTCTCCTACAAGGAAAATTCATAATCTGTCTTACAAGTTAGAGTTCTCATGTTCAAACAATGTCACTGAATTCGAAGCTTTATTATTAGTCATTGAGAAGGATCTTAATCTTGGTTGTGGCCACCTTTCAGTTTTCGGAAATTTTGAGCTTGTTGTGAACATGATACGTAGGATATGCTCTCCTAGCAACAATCTGATGGAACGATACTCCCAAATTTTTTGGGCACTTGTCTCAAACCTTTTATCTTTCAACATCACTCATGTTAAGAGGGAGTTTAATTCAATGTCTGATCAGTTAGCTGTCTTTGCAGCCTCTCCTAATCAACAACTTTTTTCTCACAGGCCTGATTGTGCTTTTCAATATCTGTATCTTCCATGCATTCCTGACAATGTAGGATCTTGGAAGGCCCTCCCTAATGATGATAGAATTTGTGTTGTCATTCAATATGAACCTCCTAAGCCCAATTATATTATATCCATAGAAAATCATAATATTCCTGAGGGTTTGACTCCTCTTGAGAGTTTGTTTTCGTCAAGTGATGTAGGCAATAAAGAAAAACATAAAGAAGAGGAGTTACGGAAGAAGGTGGTTGAAACCATCTCCATGGACATTAGGACACCTGGATCTTCAACTAACGTTAAAATAAATGTCCAATGTTCTGATAAAGAATAGATGAGGTCTGACGAGCTACTAGGTGGATTTCAAATTGATTTTTCTTGGTTTAATGAGGATCTTCGTGGTTTTGATCTAGGTCTTATTCAACGTACTATGAAACCAACTAGGCAGAAACAAGGACTTGTTAACTCTGCATTGAAGGCAACCTTTTGAATAGAGTTGAATGATTTCTTAAAGGCTGGAATGTTTTTTTCAGTTTTCCCTGAATGGGTTTCCAATTGGGAACCTGCCTCAAGGACCACTGAGAATATTAGAACCTGTATTAGTCTTCGAAATTTTAGGCAAGCGATTATGAGAAATCCCTTTCCGCCTCTCAATATGGAAATGTTTCTGCAACAGGCTGTAGAGTCATAGTTAGGGCCCTTACTTGACAATTTGTTTGGTTGCAACAAAATCAAGGTAAAAGGGGCAGATGCTCACAAAACCACTCCTATCACTTATTGGAGTACTATGTTTTACCAATGTCGGCTTTTTAGCTTAATTTATATTGGTACTATTTTTAATAGACCTATACACATAACTTTCAATGAATTGGTCAGTCTCCATGCTTATCTTGATGATTTAATTGTGTGCATCAAGGGGCTGATAATCACATCAACATTTCAAGTGTTGGGTCCTTTCCAAATCACTTTTGTCTTGGACACTAGTTCAGGCATTTTAAGGGATTTACAGAGACAATTTTTTTACTACAGCACTAATAGTCCTCACTTGAGGTATTGCGAGGGGCCAGCGTGAAAAGTTCTAAAGTTGATTGGATTTTCTGTATACTAGTAGCCTAGCTCTGCTTTCAATTTTGTGCTTCTTTTCTATGCTTTACAGTACTATGATTTCTACCTTTTGAGTTAAGTTTTTTCTTGCTACGTTTTATTTATGTCTTTTATTGCTGATGTTTTAGTTTCTACAACTTTACTTTCGTCATGATTTTGCTTCTTATTGTCTTTAGTTAATTTTTTCAAATAGGATGTTGGATCAATTCTGCCACAGTGACACTTCTGCAAAGCATTGTTAGGCAATAACAATCAAGCTTACACAACTTTTATGATGTCTCCTCTGAATGGCCCTTGAAATTGTTGTATATTTCCACTGTTGTCTTATAAGGAATTGGTTATCTCCCGCTTCTTCTTGCCATTTCTTCATCCATTGAGATTTTAAGAGAAAGTCTAAAAGTTTTCCTCCTTGGAAGTTAGAGAGGCGATTCCGGTTGAATGATTATGCATACAATGATAAAAACCCCTCATACTTAACACTTTTCATGAATTATTCCCAAATTCCTCATCATATTTCCATTAAATCCGCCCACCTCCCCCTGTTGCATAATATTTCGGGTTATATCTTCTTGAAATGTTGCTTTTGGTTCACGAAACCACAATTTCTGAGTTCTAAATCTGTTGAAAACAAATTTTCCCATGGAGTCACCAGTTTGTTGACGATTAAAATCGTCAATGAAGTTTAGCCCGCAAAGTGTTTCTAAAGACTATTATTATAAAAAAAAAATAATAGTAGTAGGTGGGACCCCTTTGTATCATTGAAGAGCAGATCTATTCACATTTGATGTTTGTGATGATGTGCGACACGACTTACATGGTTGATGAGATATTTTGTTATTGGCTATGGTTTGAGATTATGAAATGTTGGTTCCTTATGTTACTATGACCTATGCTATTCATTGACATCATTGCTATATTTTCTTATCACACCTGCATAACAAACATGTTAGTGAAAATACATAAAAGGCAGTTTGGAGAAAGGCAGAATTACTATAACAAATGCAAAAGAAAAGGGACCTAGTTCTGCAATTTTACTATACCACATGCAAACAATTGGAAATAAATAGGGAACAATGCAATAGTTTCAAAGGGGAAGAATTTAAACTATCCTATATCCTATACTACATGCATGAAAGACTTAATGGTTATGGTTTAATCCTAGCTAGCAATTTAATGGCCATGCGATTTAATTGAGTTATGTGGTTGATATACATACAGTATATTTTGGAAGGACATGATATGGGTGGCACATTTTGACAGAGTAATAGACACTAATGGTTATGCGATTTAACTTTGTGATATGGTACGTGGTTGTTTTATATGGCACAAGTTAAGGAATATGGTGGTCATGCTATTGGCTTTTAATTTGGTGATGGTTTTGATACATGGTTTGATTAATGGTGGAATGTATTGATGAATTAATGAAATGAGGGTGGAGGCGACATGCATTTACTGCACGTCACTTTACTCCTTCCGTTAGATGCCACCCTAGTCGAGCGATTGTTCAACCTTGCTGCTATGGTTATGCTCCGATTTCTTAGCAGAGAGGAACTGCTCGACCAACTTGCATTTTAAGGAATTTGATTACAGGTATGTCTTTTTTATGCCATTCACGAGTCTTCTCTGGTTATGAAATGATTATCGGCTCAGGTGTATTGGTTTGTGTTTTCTTGAAGCGTCGCAACTATGTAAAAAATTATGGTTTGGAATTAAGCATCGATGGTTATTTCTGTGACAATCTTGAATTAAAAGTGGTCATCCTAGGCATTAGCAGCCATAGGTTTTTTTTTGTGATCTTTGGTGTTTTAGTTGGAGGGTTTTTGTTGGTCTTGGTTGGATGGTTGTCCTCACACATTTGCATCAATATGTTAAGTCTCTAGGATTTTATGGGTTTAATGGTTAGAGGCATTATGCATCACTGTCTTGTTCACTTGGGAATCGGTTGATTTCACCACAAAGTGTCACGAAATGAGATTCTTGTTCTTATTCGACCCAGTCTTCACTTCAGTGCTGTGGTTGTTTGATCGAAGAGCATGAGGGTTATACTCCGCGTGCGTTAAATAACATTGCCATGCTGAATTAGAGCCTCACCTTATGTTATGGCACCCTATCATGGTTTTGCTACCTTTCCATGAATGACGCGCGGTTCTCTCTTTGTATGCATTGTTGGCCTCAGAGTTTTCACCATTACAAAGAGTTGGATTTGTTCTCACTATGTTGGCTATAGAACAAACCATTATCCCTCTAGTCTGAAAATTGATAGAGAAGACTGTCAGGCATGTCGAGTTTACTATGGGTGATTGTGGATTGAATGCACCATCAATTAATTTGAATACAGACTCACCCAGTTGGTCAAATGACAATAGTTTTGGTTTGGCATCTAGTTACTGCCTCTATCATAACAATGGTACACCCTGCATCGTTATTTGCACAACTCAAATTACACAGTCGCTCTCCTTATGTTTAATAGCTCAATATTGTTTAATGGAGAGGGTCATTGCCCCAATTCGAATTGATGCGTGGGTATGCATGGTTGCCACATTTTGTTAGGTTGATTGATTTTTATGACAGTGGTGAATTGGTTGGTTGATACACAATCACTGGTTTTTTACACTAAGGATTATTTGGATGTTTAGATGGCATTGGTTACAATTAATTGATGTTTCTCATGCATATCATGTTGTGTGTGTGGTGTTTCTACGCAATGAAATAATGGTCATCGTAACCGTTATTTTCTTTTGGGGCCGAATGGTTATTGCAACCAGGAAGATCGTATGAACTGCATCCACTGCATGCTTATGATTGCCTGACTGTATAAGCCAAGTTTTACATAGCATAGTTGATTATAATTTGACTAAATCGAAGTAATATTGTATTATATTGATGGCTCAACACACTGGGGTGAGCTATTGTTGTAACTGTGTGTTTGGTTTTGTAAAATGGAGATGTTGCATTGTAGTGATTTGATGGCTGCACACTGTGTATAGCATGGATAGCTTGGGTTTCATACTCAGGGATACCCACAGAGTTTTAAGCATGTTTTTGTTGCAACCCGATCATTTTTTGAGACAGACATGTTGTTGATACCTCGTCGTGTTGGATGGATTTCCGAAATTTTAGAGTCACATTGAATTGGGCTTGTATAGTGATAGAATTACACTTGCATGATTGAATTATTCTGTGCATAGCTTATGTTGGAAGGGTGGCTATTGTCTGTCTGTTAAATGTCAATTCGGATTTTGCAATTTAATCTGGATTATTGGATTTACTGACCCTATATATGTTTAACAAATATCACTGCATTTGAATGACATGTTGGATTACTGAGAGGGGGGGTGAATGAGTAATAGCATAATTCTTTTCTCTTCAAATGTTATATCAACGTAGAATTATTATCCAATAATGAGAAATAAGAAATAAACAATCACACACATACACAGTACACTAGTGTTTTACGTGGAAACCCAAATCGGGAGAAAACCACATAATGCTTTTTCTTATATGTCTTGAAGAATTACATTCATTGGAAGAACCAACTTCCTTTGTTTTCCAGCTGCAACTGGAAGGAGGATCCAACCCCCTAGTTTCTTAGGCTACAACCTGAGGGAAGCTCCAANGGCTACAACCACCTGTCCTTGCCCTGTCCAACCACCCTAAAGTAGAAGTAGAATGATGGAACCAATGTCACACTATCACTGTGAGATATACCATTGTAAACCTGTACCAATAAATCTGAACCATAAATCAACCGTGCATCAACCTGTACCTCAACCTGTAATCAACCTGTACCATAAACAAGTGCATCAACCATGCACCAAACTGTACCAAACAACCTGTAATCAACCTGTACCATAAAAAAGTGCATCAACCATGAACCAACCTATACCAAACAACCTGTAATCAACTTGTACCATAAACAAGTGCATCCAACCTGTTGGAAATGTTTAACAGGTAGCATATGCTTGTCATTGATTGCAAGTACAACAATGAAGATGACATGAGTACAGGAAGAATGTAATAGATGGGCACCAGAAGTATTTTGGGAAGACGCTGCAGAGAAACCTCGATAAGATTAGAAGAGATAGTGCAGAGGATGTTTGGTATGTTTTACAGGCAGCGTATGCTTGTCATTGATGGCAAGTACAGCAGTGATGATGGCTTGAGTACAACAACGATGATCAACAACGCAGTGATATTCAGGAAGATTGAATGATCAAAGGCAACGCAACCAGGCAAACATAAGATAAGTTCAGGTTGATCGAATGATCGAAGGCCTGTAAAGCTTGAGAAGCATTTCTGATCGTTGGATCCATTCAAAATTCCCGAAAGAATGAGGGTTGTTAGATATAAATGTAGAGAAGAAGAGATCGTTGAAGAGGAGGACAGATCTCAGGCATTAGATCCAAGCACAGGATCCGACCATTGTTGGATCAAGAAGAACCCACACGTCCTTTAAGGTACAAGGAGAAGCGGGCGTAATCGCGATATGTGAAATCATGACTTAATCTGAGCCGTCAGATCAAGGTTGAATCTGGACTGTTGATTCCAGTCCATGTCGGGGTTTTGAGGATCGCATGTTGGAGATGTCAAAGAAACAATGCAACAAGAATGCCGATTTCGTGATATGCGAAATTGCGATTCAATCGCAGCTGTTGAATCAAGCTCAGATCTGAACCGTTGATCTAACTCCATGTCGGATTTTCGAGGATTGCATGTTGAAGACGTCAAAGAATAATAACCACATGAATCCCAAAATCGCGATATGCGATATCGTGATTTAATTGCAGTCGTCAGATCAAGATAAGATCTGGACCGTCGATCGGACTCATGTCAGCAAACCACGTCAGCTAGGAACATGTGGCACAACCAGGTAATGACAAGTGTCAAACTGTTTCAACATTTCAAGCACATGTAAGTCACGAATCAGGGTAACACATGGCAGGTGTTCGACACGTGTGACATCAGCAGGTTTACACCCTTTCAGATTTTTGCGGATCAGGAGTTGGAAGCATCAAGAACATTCACCACAAGAATGTCAAAATCACGAAATGATCTAAACCGTCAGATCAAGTGTTGATCGGGACTGTTGATCCCACACCATTTCGGCGTATCGAGGGTCGCAACTTGGAGAGTCGAGATGCCTCATCTCCAGACTCACGAAATGCAAAATCACGAAAATCATGTTATGAACAAGTGCTTGGTCATGGCCATGGTCATATAAATGAAGGATCTAGCACAGAAAAACTCCATCTCAAATCTTCGCCTATCGTGACTTGGAGTGACAAGAACCTCCAACTAAGGAACAGCGAGATGCGAGAACTCGAAAAGATCTGGACCGTTGATTCATTGAGATCATGGACCGTTGATCAGGGTCAATGAAGATCATGAGTTCACAGTGCCTTTTAGCGCAACCTGTGGTCACGTGGAGGAAGGACCTAGTGCAGATAAGCTCTGCCTCAGAATTTTGGGGATCGCGTATGGGAGTGTCGACACACTGGATCATACGAATGCCGAAATACCAAAAAGGTGAATTTTCGGTGTAATCGAAGGTACCTGTGGTCATGTAGAGGAGGGAGCTAGATCATCCAAGCTCCTTTTCGGAGCTCGTGACATGGAGACTCAAGATGTCTCATCGCAGAATCTCTGAATTGCGAAAGTGCGAAACGGGTAAATAACACAAGAACCCATCAGAGTTAATCCAACAATGGAGGTGAAAATGAGCACGATCGGAGGGCTAATGTTGATCCTCACAGTGTAACTTCTAGAAACCATTGATGGTTTCTACCAGAGGATGCGAAGAGACTTCTGTGTGATTTCCAGAGGAGTTGAAGAGTTACAAGGAATCTGCCAGTGGAATGAAGACGATTCGTGGAGGAAATTGACAACTGGATGAGGGTTGGAGTCTATAACTGAAATAGAAAGGATAAGCTCAACTATGCCAGAGAATATGAAGAGTCTCAACTGCCAGAGAGGCTGAGGAATCTCAGCATAACACCCAATGATGCCGAACGCACGGTTGAACTGCCAGAGAAGTTGAAGAGTCGTGATGATGATCACGCAGAGCACTTGATATGTGGAGGATATTGGTGCGGTATGATCATGCAGAGGAATGGTGAATATTTCATGTACAAGATGCACAGAAACTATAGATACACGACACAGAGAAGAGAAGGGGTTGTTGTTGCTGTTGGAGTTTGTTGTGGTTGTTGTTGGTGAAGGTGATTCATGTGTGAAAAAGGAGGAGAGTGCAGTAGCTGAATTGTACAGAAGAGGAACTGTGCAGTGAATGGACATGGCGGACAAAGCATAAAAAGCAGAAGAATAGATAGTGCAAGTTATGTGTGCAGGAAGGCAGTGAGGCAGAAAGAACAACGAAATGAAACAGAACAATGATGAGTCTGGTAAGACATTGTTGAACATTATATCACTGTAATAAGTTTCAGTAGCAAAGATTTATATTTCAGGGAGGTTGGGAGGTGCTAGGGAGGACTGTTGTCCTCATAAGTTCAAGTGGGTGCTTGAACACAGGGAGTTGTAGCTTCCATCTGGTTGCAGCCAGAGAAACCAGTGTGGCAGGGTGGTGCAAGGGAGAACTCTTGTTCTCTGTTATACAGGTTGGTGCCTGTATGATTGGAAGTTGGTGCTTCCATCCATTCGGTGCTGGAAACACTTAGGGAGTTGGTGCTTCATTCTAGTTGGTGCTAGAGAAACCAGGGAGTTGGTGCTTCCTTCTAGTTGGTGCTAGAGAAACCAGGGAGTTGGTGCTTCCTTCTAGTTGGTTCTATAGAAACTAGGGAGTTGGTGCTTCCTTCTAGTGGGTGCTAGAGAAAACAGAGAGTTGGTGCTCTCAACAAGTAGCATCTTGTAAAACTGAGGTTGTAGCCTCATTATGAGTTGGTGCTCATATGTATGATAATGTAAAGAATGTAACTATTACTTATCATATAAAGAAAAAGAGGTTTTTACCCTGTATGGGTTTCCTTGGGAAACATTTGTCTCTATGTTTCTCATATATGTGACTGATGCTAAATGTGCCATTGTTTATTTCCCTGCATTAATGTGATCATCATTCAGTGTTTCTGCAAAGAGTTTAAAAGAAGCATAATTGTTTAAGCACGATGACAACTGATTCACCCCCCCCCCTCTCAGTTGTCCAACAATTGGTATCAGAGCTGGCCCCCTTTTATCTAAGGGTAGATCCTAGAGCTTAAACATGACAAGCCATGAAGGGACTTCAGTCACTAGGCCTACT
>JASDQU010589222.1:24399-44142 GCA_032191745.1 Picea mariana | reverse complement strand
TGTAGGTTCTCATTCTAACTTTCCAGAAGGCAAAGTTTGTTCCATTGAACAGAGGGGCCTTATTGGTTGAATTTCCTTCATGGATTGACATGTTTAATCTCTAGGATCTACCCTTATATAAAAGGGGTCGGCTCTGATACCAATTGTTGGACAACTGAGAGGGGGGGGTGAATCAGTTGTTATCGTGCTTAAACAATTATGATTATTTTAAACTCTTTGCAGAAACACTGAATGATGATCACATTAATGCAGGTAAATAAACAATGGCACATTCAGCATCAGTCACATATAAGAGAAACATAGAGACAGATATTTTCCAAGGAAACCCATGTAGGGTAAAAACCTCTTTTTCTTTATATGATAAGTAATAGTTACATTCTTTACAGTATCATACATATGAGCACCAACTAATAATGAGGCTACAACCTCAGTTTTGCAAGCTGNTAGCACCAACTAGAAGGAAGCACCAACTCCCTGTGTTCAAGCACCCACTTGAACCTTTGAGGACACCAGTCCTCCCTAGCTCCACCCAACCACCCTAAAATATTAATCTTTGCTACTAAAACTTATATAGTGATATGATGTTCAACAATGGCTTACCAGACTCATCACTGTTCTGTTGCATTTCGTTGCTCTGTCTGCCTCATTGCCTTTCTGCACACATCACTTGATTTGTCTGTTCTTTCGATTTTTATGCTCTATGCACCATGTCCATTCACTGCACAGTTCCTCTTATGTGCTATTCAGCTGCTACACTCTCCTCCTTCTTCCCACATGAATCACCTTCACCAACAACAATCACAACAAACTCCAACAACAACAAAAGCCTCATCTCTTCTCTGTACCATGTATTTATAGCTTCTGTGCACCTTGTGCATGCAATGTTCGCAATGCCTCTGCATGCTGACTCCGCGTCGTTATCCTCCACCTCTCGAGTGCTCTGTCTGATCATCATCATGACTCTTTAGCTTCTCTGGTGATTCGCCCTGCGTGTCCAGCATCACTGTATGTTATACTAAGATTCCTCAGCCTCTCTGGCAATTTGAGACTCTTTGTCTTCTTTGTGACAGTCGAACTCACCTTCTCTGTTTCAATTACAGGCCTCAATGCTCATCAGCTGTCAATCGCCTCCATGAACATCTTCATTCCTCTCAGAGACTCTTCACCTCCTCTGTCAGTCATCCTGAAGTGTCTTCTCATCCTCTGGTAGAAACCATAAATGGTTTCTAGCAGTTTCACTATGTCGTGCAACAGTAGCCCTCAGATCTCCTTCAGGTTAATCTATGTCGTTGGATAAGCTTTATTAATCATTCCTTTAAATCAGGTTTCAGCATTTCAGCATTCCTATTGCATTGTGTTCTTGCCTCTCCAAGTCGCGATCCCCGAAAACGAGCTTAGTTGCTCTATCTCTTTCCTCCATCTCTCACTGATGTGTCCAAGGGCTGTGACCACAACCTTATGCATAAGGCGCTTTCACGATTTCACATTTTGCGATTACGTGACTCCTAATGTTGAGATTCTTTAACATGTCCAACTCTCGATCCCTGAAACTCCGACAAGGTGTCCATCTACTGACATCACACGTGAATTGACACGTGTTGAATACTGCCACATGTCACTCTGATTCGTGACTTACATGTGCCTGAAATGTTGAATCAGTCTGACACTTGTCATTACCTGGTTGTGCCACGTGTTCCTAGTTGACATGGTCTGCTGACATGATTCGGGTCGACGGTCTAGATCACATCTTGATCTGACGGTTTAGATTCAGTTGGGATTTTGCATATCAAGAAATCGGGATTCCTGTTGCATTGTTTCTTTGACATCTTCAACACACGATCCTCGAAACTCCGACAGGGAGTTGGATCAATGGTTCATATGTGATCTTGATTTGACGGCTCAGATTACGTCGAGATTTTGCATATCGAGAAATTGGGATTCCTATTGCATTGTTTCTTTGACATCTCCAACACGCGATCCTCGAAACTCCAACAGGGAGTCGGATCAACGGTCCACATAACCCCCTAAGATGGATGGTCCTCCTACTTTCGGGATTTGTGAGCCCTCTACTCCTTGCACTTTTTAAATATCATGTAGGTTTTCCTTGATCCAACGGTGGTCGGATCCTGCGCTCAGATCTAACGCCTGAGATCTATCCTCCAGATCTACGCGCTCCTTTTGTCTTCATTCAAATCTGACAACCATCGGGAATTCAGGATGAGATTCAGTGATCACTGGCTCTTCTTCTCCGGAGCGTAGTTTGTTCTTATTTTTCCTTCGCTTCATACTCTGATCTTTCCATCAATGACAAGCTTACTTTGCCTACCAACAATCCTTTGCACTATCTCTTCTGAACTTATCGGGCTTTCTCTGCAACGTCTTCCTAAAATACTTCTAGTGCCCGTCTGCTACATTCTTCCTGTACTCATGCCATCTTTATTGTTGTACTTGCCATCAATGACAAGCATGCGCTACCTGTTAAACATTTGCCAACATCTTTTAACCTTCTCCTTAGCCTAGCTGTGTTTTAACACATATAGGCAGGTTTTTTCTTGACAGTCACGTGCATACATGTGTTGTCCTTCTGCAAGCCGTGTATATACACGTTTTTCCCTTGAACAACGTACACTAACCTTTGTTTCTTGCTTGCTTGGTTTAGTGGTTGTTGGGTAGGTTTTGATGATTGTTGAGTCTTCTTGGGTCTCTGTAGTGACTGTTAAGTGTCTGTGGAATGACACGAAGCCTTTCTTTGGTTGATTTTTTGGGTAGTGCCTTTCTCATCATCTTTTCATTTTGATTATCCTTGTACATTGGGTTGGTTTTTTCACTCCTTGATATCTTACTTGGGTTGTTTCTGCCTATATACAATAGAGTCTTTATATCAAGTTATTCTTCAGCCCTTGCATTTTCATTTTTATTATATTGTAAATAAAAAAATATTAGGCATTTTAAATTTATTTTCATTTTGATCTTTTGAGTCTTTGTCATTTATCTTAGTGCATGTAAAGAAAGATTGCATTTTTTAATTTAGAATTGCAAAATTGAATTGAAGATTGCATATTTAAAGAAACATACCATTTATTGGAAATTGATGTTAGGACTTTGCATTGTATTCATATTCATTTATTTTATGTGTTGAGTCATAACATCAGTAGTTTCATGTACGCACCTTGTGAGTAAGAAAGGCCATTAAAATTAATGCTATAATTTAAAATTGATTAGTAACGATTTTATTTTCTAGGGTGCAAAAACTAGCCTAGGATTTAGTGCCTTGGAATAGGATTTTGTGAGTAACTTTTCCAAGGCTATTAAATCAACATATGTGTCTGAAAAAGGGAGTGGAGAAATCCATTGTATAATCGGTAATATCAGGAGGCTCCTCTTACATCGGAGTTAAAAATGAGGTTGCGTGAGGTTGGTTGAAGGTATATCCCCCTAGTACCTTCTTAGCATCAAAGATATTTCTGGGGATCTATTCGTATCTGGGGATCTTTCTATTTCCCTTACCTCTATGAGAGGAGGTGATTTCAAGGTTTCGAGCTTTGCTACCCTACCCATATGGTGGACCTGAATTATCTATTTTCATGTGCATTGGTTATACTGTGGTTGCTTAGTTGCTTGACTTAGGTGCCACACAAGTTACTTGCAGGGGTTATCCTGCAGGTACCCTAGTTCAGATAAGGGTCATAAAACACACATCCTTTATGGAGGATTACCTCTCCGAGGGGATCTGACCAAATAGTTGTTAAGCCCGTGAGGGCCCTTATAACTAATTCTGATACCTCCAATATTTAGTAGGGAGTCTCAGTCCCCTCTTAGGCGAGGCATATGTACCTTAGGGAGGGAGGCCCCTTTTAGCCACTTTATCCTATTTGTGTGCATATTGGATGTTCGATTATTTTTTTGTGCTCTTTGATTACTAGTTGGCCTTAGGATTTGTTTTTATATATTGAATCTTAAGTCATCGTGGAGACATACCAGCTTCCCTGCAGGTCTCGCTGCTTGTTACAGTTACCACCACATTTTGATTCTTTTCGTTCTAAAATGCGTAGAGTTATTAAATGTGGTACACACACCTCCACTTATCAGACTTGTGATTCTACAAGGATGAGTACTGAAACGAGTCATCAAGATACTGGGAGCCCTTCGACTCCCACACCTACTATAGTCAATTGTACTCCTTTGACCCCTTCAACCACAATGGTTGTAGTGCTAGGGGAATATATCATCACTGTTTCCCATCCTATAGTGAACTCTCAACTTATTTCCATGAATCCATTTGGGTCTCTCGGTCACTAACTGGGCTATAATGTTCAGTCCATCCCGATGGCCTCTAGTCCTTTTTCCTATGGTATGTTGAATTTTACATCGCAGTTTTCAAACTCCATCCCATTTGTCAGCCCTAATGATAGCATTGGTCTTGGTGGAACATCTCCTCCTTATACTCCATTCTCATTTGGTGGCTCTCATATCCCTCAAACAACTCCTATAGTAGGAGGCATTCCTTCTTTTAACCCCAGGTCTAATATTCTTTCTTATGGGTGGAGTAAACCAACTTGGCGGACAAGCTATTGCTTATAGTCCATATTTTACACCCACCTCCTTTGTGATGATTCCGATCAACATATTTTGCATGATGAATCCACCTTTATCCTCCGGGTTCCCACCCAAAGGAGGTCAGTTTCACACCTTGGGAAACTCTCAACCCGGAGCCACTCTGCCTCGAGGTAGTTTTTATAACCCTCATCAGAACATTCCTATTGGAATGATCCAAAACCAACCCTTTATGAATCATCCTAGAGGAGGGTCTTACAATATCGGACAGGGCCATGGTGCTTACCATAACCCTGGATGGGCTGCAGTTCCCCAAACACAATCTTTCCAGGGAGCTTGGGGCCAGATGTCGCAACCCCATCTCCATTTTTTGGCCACACTCAACCTGCCAGACTTTTCTAAGTTGATGAATGACCCTGTGTGTCATGATCATACATGCCCCCCCGTTCGCACCAACTTTCCTCCATATATTCCAAAATTTGAAGGCAAGAATGGTGAGGACCCTGGTGATCACGTTACCACTTTTCACTTATGATTCTCTTCAAATTCCATTAACAATGATTCCATTTGGCTAAGATTATTTCAACACACCCTCATAGGGGTTCCCGTGAAATGGTATATCAAGCTACCTAAGTGGTCATACGGGACCTCTTTTCATATGGTGCTAGTCTTCCTTAACCACTTCCAATTACCAGTTCATTATGATGCTGGCCTAGAACTTCTGTCAACCTTACGCCAGGACAAAGCCACTCATATCTCAGATCACATCCAGGAGTGGCATAGATGGAAGAGTTTGATCAAGACCTGCATACCCCTAGACTTCTTGTTAGAATGGTTCCTTAAGTATTTACAACCTCTTATTTTGAAGGATGTTGCTACATCCAGGGTTACATCTAGGGAAGAAGAAATATTTAAATCCCCACAGTTAGATCTTATATATGCTCAATCTAGGATGCTATAAGAGATCCTTCCAAATGCACCGAGGTCGAACTATGACCCTAGAAAAAAGATTGGACCTCATGTCAATGGAATCATAGGCTCCGCCAATGTGAAATCCGAAGACTCGGTGACAAGCCATTTGAAAGAGTTGTCTCTAAACCAGTCTACAGAAGGGAAAGACTGGTCTGTGTCTTCTAATCCCACTCAGTCGATGGATGTACATTTCGTGCAATTGTCGACTGACCCATATGGTAATCAACAACCATGCGGGAATAAGAAGAAGGGACGTAATAATAATCGTAAGGGTGGGAAGAATAATAATAAAACCAAGGACAATGGTAATAATGAGAGGAGGAATAAAAATGCTAGTGAGGGTAAGAAAGAAAGGTGTAAGGTGAAATTTCCCTGTAAGCTTTATACAAACAATTATCTTACTCATTTATGCCCCAAACTTGTGGAAACTACGAGGCTCTTATCTCTACCTCCCGTTGTGCTGACAAATCCTTTTCCACATAACCAACACATGGCCTCATTCTCTTCATGCTGAAAATGTGGCCAGCGAAAGTCAAAACCCACTGGCACAAGATGGTTACCATTTGTTCTTCAATATGGTCAATTCTCAGGTTCATGTAGCCACCCGGTCTCACAATTATGGTTCTCCAGAAACTGCACCTAGTCTAAAATATCCTCCTCATTTGGAGACACATTTGCAGATCGAAAAACCAGAGCCATCGCCTTGTATTTCAAAAGGAGTACTCAAGCACTCTACCCACAATCCAAATGCTAGAGCCACCCAAAATTACTCTATTCTTGAAGACCTGGGTCAAACCCCTTGTGCGATGTCAGTCCTGGAGGTACTCCAGACATGTCCTTCATAGAGAAATGTCTTTCTATCTTCGTTAGGAGATCTAGATCCCAATGGCTCTAAATTTATCAATTTGGATGTCATGGATGCAAAGCCTCACTTGCCTTACTATGTGACATTCCAAATCCATGTGGGTTACTCAAAGTATACCATCAAGCGTGCAGTTGTTGATGAAGGTGTTTCCACATGTGTGATGTCCCTCTTCTATTGGAAATCTCTCGGCTATCCAACTCTTTCTTAATCTCTGACCATGTTAACTGCTTTTGATGGTCGTTATTTCTACCCTCGTGGTATTCTTCCTTCCTCTCCGGTCTAGTTATGTGGGAAGATGATAGCCATGGATGTCGAGGTGGTTGATGCGACCCTCGATTATAACTTGTTACTAGGATGAAATTAGAATTATGCTATGACTGTCGTCATATGATCTGTTATCCACACTCTTTGTTTCCCTCATGATGGGAATATCGTGACAGTGGCCCAGTTATATTTTGTGTATGCTAGCCCCGGTGCATCTGTTGGAACTTCGATCCCTGTGGTAAAAAATTCTCAACCGAAAATTGAGAATATCATTGTCGAAATGTATTCATCCCTTATGGGTACCTTCAAATTCATGGAACCAATTCACCATGTTTAGGCCATGCCCAGTAGGCTCGTTTCATCAGAGAGGTTCGTTCCTTTCCACACTTCCTATTTTAACAATCCTTGGACCCTACCTTCCTCGACTGCATATTGTGAAGGTTCATCACATGTTGGAATGGACATGCCACTATCGACAACGAATATAGCGTATCAAGTTGTTCTTTACTCTTCCGTCGATTTTGATCTTATCACCTCGCAGGAGAATGAGGAGGAACATGTTCTTAATCCCATGTGGGCCACTTAATTGTATTTTTCACATGAATGACTCTATGAGACATTTGCCTCAGATGAAGCTATCAATGAAGCCATGAATGGTTCTGACAAACCTTCGGATGATATGCATCATCGCTCTTATTTTCTCCCTGAGCTTGCTAGAATCGAGCAAGATGACATTTGATCTACTCTAAGCAAGATAGTCGGTCACGTCGTAGTTCCACTTGATACGCACAAAAATTTATACTAAGGGAAATATGGTAGTTATCTCTCCTACTGTCGCGATCAATATCTCTCGTACCCCTGTCAAGATTGAAAATGTACACATCGATGTGGATTGTTCTCTAGAAGAAATCTTGATCTACACTGAGCTCTTAAAGGAATTCCGAGATGTATTTGCTTGGTCATATGAAGAGATGCCAGGAATCGACCCTCGACTTTTCGAACATGAGATTAAAAATTAACTGGATGATAATCTTGTTCGAAAATGTCCTAGAGCTGTCAATCCCCAGAAGGCCCCTACTATTAAGGCAGAGGTAGAAAAACTGCTTAATGTTGGATTTATCTACCCAGTTCCCTTGACTGAATGGGTATCCAATCCCATTACTATGAATAAGAAGCAAGGAACCATCCTTGTATGCATGGAATTTCATGACCTGAACAAATCCTATCCTAAAGACAACTTTACGACACCTTTCATCGATCAAATTCTCGATGAGTGTGCGGGAAGCAAGTTTTTTTCTTTCATGGATGGATTTTTAGGTTATAACCAAATTCAAATTAAACCTGAGGATCAAAATAATACAACATTTATTTGTCCTTGGGGTACTTTCGCATACCCGAAGATGCCTTTCAGCCTTAAAAACACCAGAGAAACCTTCCAACATGATGTGACCTTCACATTCCACGATCATAAGCATATAGTCAAATCTTATCTTGATGATATTGAAGCTCACTCTCATAAGAGAGTGGATCTCCCTAAACACATTCGTCTAATTTTTGAAAGATATCATCATTATAGAATCCGGTTAAACCCTCATAAATGCATCTTTTGCGTTAGGTCTAGATGTATTCTAGGATTTTTAGTCTCTGAGACCGAGATCATGGTAGATCCGTTAAAGGTTGAGGAAATACTTAGATTGCCTCCCCCGCACACTATTCGACAACTTCAAGGTTTACAGGGGAAAGATAACTTTTTACGTCGGTTTATAGTAAACTATGCCAATATTACTAAAGGTTTCCTACGTCTTTTGAATAAGGACACCCCTTATATCTGGGATGAGCGAGTCCAAGAATCCTTCAATGCTTCGAAGAAAGCCTCGGTATCAACACCTCTACTGAAGTCTCCTAACTACAGTATGGATTACTTTCTTTACATCGTTGTGTCCAAGGAGACGATTGGTATGGTTTTGGTTCAGGAGAATGATGAGCTCTGCAAGCACATCATCTACTATCTTAGTCAAAACTTAGTCAGTCTTGAGCTCAAATATTCTCATGTCAAAAATCTAACTTTGGCTGTCATCCATGCATTCCAACGATTACGCCATTATATACTGCTTTTCAAAACTATTGTGGTTGCTGATGTCAATTCGTTTCAATACATCCTTACCAGGCGTATCATAGGGGGAAAATATAATAAATGGATTGTCATTTTACAATAATCTGATCTCAATTTCGCTTCTGTGAAATCCAAGAAATCTCTAGTATTTGTAGAGTTAATATCCGACTTCCCACGATTAGACGAGGATGTTATTCATGTTGATTCTTTTGTGGATGAATGCATTTTCCTTGTCTCATCATCTGACCCCTAGTATGGAGACATTGTTCTCTATATTCAAACTTTGAATTTCCCTCCACATCTCTCACGAGATGACCAACAACGTATACGATACCAAGACAAGAATTACATTATCGTCAACAATAGTCTGTATCATCAAGGAATAGACAATATCCTATGTCATTGTTTAACTCACGAAGAAGCTGAGTTAGTTCTAAATTATTTCCACAGTGGGGATTATGGTGGTCATCTATTAGGTATTGTGACAACCCATAAAATATTGAGAGCTGGTTATTTCTGTCCATCTATATTTAAATATTGCGTTGAAGAGATTAAGAATTGTCACCCATGCCGAGTGTTCACTCGGAAAATGTGCTCGCATCCATCCCCTCTCCATCTAGTCATTACCATCGGTCCCTTCACCAAGTGGGGGGTGGACTTTTTGGATTGCAACCCAACTTTGGCAGGAGGAAATCATCACATTATCGTGGCTGTAGACTACTTCACTAAGTGGGACGAGGCCATGCCTACAGTTAAATCCAATGGGAATACTACCTCCTTATTCATATTCAATCAAATTATCGCCAGATTTGATATCCCAAGTGAGATTGTCACTGATCATGGAAGTCACTTTCAAAATGAAATGATGGAAGAGATAGAATCCAAGCTAGGGTTTAAGAATGGTAATTATTCTCCTTACTACCCCCAAGAAAATGGACAGGTAGAAGCCATCAACAAGTCTCTCAAGACCATTTTGCATAAAATTGTCATCTAGAGAAGATCTGACTGGCATATTATGCTATATCCCGCACTCTGGGCATACCGAACCTTGGTCAAGACTACCACTGGATTTTTTCATTTCTAGTTAGTACACGAAGTGGAGTTGATCTTACCTATTGAAGAAGAAATCCATTCTCTTAGATTGGCAGTCGAGCTCCTCCTTGACACTTCCGATATCGAGTGACACCTTATACACCTAGAGAGCCTTGATGAGGAGCGTCGAGATGCCTCTACGGATATTGAAGTGAATAAAAGACGTTTCAAGGTCCAATATGATAATTCTATCTGTCCTCGGTTGTATGTTAAGGGTGACTTGGTCCTTTTATATGATCAAGACAAAGAACCGCTCGGGGAAGGAAAGTTCAAACCCATGTGGCACGGTCCCTATATCGTTCGACGTCTCTTAGAAAAAGGAGCCTATGAATTAGAAGATTATTAAGGGAACATGTTGGTCAAGCCTAGGAATGGGCTCTACTTGAAAATATATTATGCATAAGCCCCAAGCTTTGGCGTAACTATTTGTATACTAATGTAATTTAATGTATATATATTTTCCCTTTAGTTTTTGTCTTCATCTTGCTTATCAACTTTTCCCTTGGTTAGCAGATTTCAACGGAGTCTTCAGTCTACTTAGGATTCGCAAGTGGAGCCAGACGTCATACACGAAACTTGTCTTTTACCGCTTGGGTGGTTTACTCACCCGAGGGTCTATTGGTGTCTTCAGGTGGTGTTTTCCTAGGGCCATCCATGAATAATGTGGCCGAATAAAGTGTCGTTATAGAACTTTGTGTGATGCCATTCCACATGGTATTCGCTCTTTGGAGGTTCGCCTGGATTCCTAGTTAGTAGTATGTCAGTTGAACGACAGTTACCATATGCACGATCCTACACTACTCTGACGATTCCTTTGGGTACACCTTTTAGAATGACAATTTGATTTTATTACTTATCATCACAAACCTAGGAGTTCTAATTATGTATCCGATGCTTATACTAATTTCGTTTTAGATTGGCATTTGTCACATAACTAAAGCAAAGAAAACAGTCTCATCAGTGTACACATTGTAATATAAGTAAATCCGAAGAACCTTGTTTTATATATATTTTGAAAAAATATGTTGTTTATAGTAAAAAATTGGGGCCAACACCCTCAATACACATATATAGCCGATAATACAAGATCCATGACATCTATGTCTGTGGCTCTATATGTGTGTCATGATAACAAACTACGGCATTTGCGAGACACCGAAAGAGTTGCACCCAAGCTCTGGGCATGCCAACCGCCTATCATTGCATGGTCTCTGACAGATCCTATACCTGAACTATCAAAATCCTATGTGTCAAATGCGACAGGTTGCCCTGCACTTTTTGAAGGACTCTCTCTACTTATCCTCCTACCACCTAATCTCCCCGGTGCCTCCGATGATGTTGTGGAATCTCGTCCGACCATCGCAGACCTACGTCTGCATCACACACGTGTCTAGTTAGTACTTAAAAATCATCGAAAAACATTTTTGTTTTACGATACAAAAATACAAAAAAATGAAATATTTAAAAACTTTGACATACCTATGTCCCCATTGGCGGTCCCTAGTGGCAATGTCATGTTAGGTTCCCCTCTGAAGTCAATCCCTACATAGGATTAGTCATCCAGAGCAATGAACTATCATCTCCACTAGTAAAATAAATCATCGTTGTAGGGTGTGGGCACCTACCTCCCCCCTATCATATCATCACCTCGGTCCACCGTGCCATGGATAGATCGCAAGGTCCTATAGGAATGATCTCAACTCTAGGTCCCAAAACTGGAACCCGCTAGAAGAAAAAGCTACATAAGATAGATGCAAACCTGAAATTCCTCTTGTCACCCTGTTTGCATTCTGTCAAATGGATCTTCATATTATCCAGTAGAGAGGTGCACCAATCATACACCGTGGGTATCAAACACTCTACGGATTAGAAAATAAGCGACCTATATTCCTAGTGCAACAAATTTGATACTGTGATCCGGGTCAAAACAAGGACAACAATATTGAGGCTTAGATTGTTTATTGCTCGGATGGGGAGTTGAGTCTTGACCTTCTCAGTCCCTGCTATAGAGTGAGCGTCTATGCACTCTTCTATCTTCATACCACTCCCAGCTCCCCAGGCTTTAAGGTTCACCACCTGACCCCCGACGTGACAACCCTCTCAAGAAATATATATCCTTGACTTCAATCCTTAATGGTTTCCCATCAAGGTTGAAGCTCTCACTGTCTAGATCCCAGTAATCCACGAGAATTTGTAGCAACCTCACTTGGTCCCTCATCCCTTTGAGTTCCCAAAACTTGTACAACCTGAATATTTTCAAGGCCATTTGGGCCCCCATATCTCTTTCCACAACAACAACTACATCCTCATGTTCCCTTTCCCTCCATTCTAGCACCATCCTGCTAGAGAAACATCACTTTTTGAGTTAGAAACCATTAAAAACTTGTTTTATGGACATGTACGTAGGCTGTAACATTCATAGTCATGTATAGGGCTGAGTATACGTAGGCTTTATTTTACACAACCATGTATAACCTCGCGTATATGCGACCCAATGAATGGTAGCTCGCATACACCTAAATACCTAATTTGTTCCTTAAATAACTTAAAATGTGAAACCTAAATACAAAATGTAATCCATTAGAAAGGAAGAGGAGGGAAAGAGGAATTACCTGGTCAATACGGTATCTGATACCGTCACTCGACACTCCCGCCATCACCAATTTAATATCGGAGGTAATTTGGTCCAAAATTCACTATTTGGGTAAAAAGGTGAAATGACATATTAAAATTAGATTTTTGTTACTATTTATAGAATTTTTTTCCCAATTTGCATAGTTTTGGATCGTATTTTTGCCTAATGGACTAATACAACAATGGATTGAGTTGTTTTTTGTAGTTTTTGCCAGGATTCTTGCGGTTTTTAGCGTCCTTTTGACCATTCGCAACTACAGACAAGTATTTTTGCTACCCAAAATATAGGATAGGTATCCATTCCATCATGCACACTTTCATTGTCCTATAACTATCACTCATATGCCTTAGGTACGAACCCATTTTTTAGCGACACAGAACTCTCCAGCTGCTACAAGACATGTCATTATCAAATGGTAGAGACTTACCAAACATGGGTACCCTAGTTAAATCCTCTGCTCCATTTGGTGCCCATGCAGAGATTTATTCCGTAGGACTGGGAGTCCCTTATAGATAATACATGAATTTATGTTGAGCCTCATTTCTCATTCATAAACATGTTGACCTATACCTAGAGGATTCCCAGCCGAGTTTGATTTAAGCTCTTTTTTGACTCGTTTTCAAAAGGTGAAAAGATTGCCAAGTGAACTTGTCTCTTTCACACTCGTAAATTGGATTTGAAAGGACATTTATTTGGTACAAGGTTATCCCTTTTTCAAATCAAGTAACTAAAATTATGAAAAAGGACATTTTTTGGCATTAAGTGGTGATTGCATCTCATGCACTTGCTTGCAGTATTGAGCCTATATCCAGTTCTCGCTTTACGTTATAAACCATTTTCCTCAATAGTTTTGCATCCTTAACCAAGAAGAGCCTTGTTTATATCCTTTGCAGCCTGACACCCTATACCTAGGATGGAACATTCCCCTGAGTTTCCATCTCCCATATCCACCTCCTTGCATTGAGCATAGGTATGTTCCACTACTGGAACTAGTTTTTCTTACTTGCGGCACTCGTTTCCTCCTCTATATCATAGCATTCATTCGACTATGAAAAAATAGAAAAATACGGGCAAGAAGGGAGTATTATATTATATTGGCAGCAGTTGTGTCGCCTTTGAACAAAGAATAAAGTTATTGATTCCACTTGTCATCATAATTTTGGGTTTAGCATGGCCTTAGGAAGTTGAGCTCGTTACAGAGAATTTACTCCCCCAACTGGTTACTCTTCCAGTACCTATGGAGAGTTTGATTGATGCCTCATGCATCTCATGCTTTCATCATTGATTCTATACTACCAGAGTCTTCCATATGTCTCATTCTATTGTTCAAAGTATGTTTATCAACCTATGTCAGCCATTCCTCAGAACTCTTGACTTTTCATGTCGGCCATACCCTCAGTTTGTCTCAGAATCACATGAAGCTATCGTCCTATTATGCACCCTGGTCTTACTTTCCTCATTGGTAGGTAACCTTGAACCCAAGAATCAAAATTTCATCATTTCTCATTGACTTGGTGGTTTCCCTTGTGTTCTACGGAAAGACATCTATTCACACATTGGGATTCATGGAGTGTCTTGGAGGCCATTATCCTTATTGGTTGTTTCCTAACCTTTGTCAACGATTTTCCTCATTGGTTGTTATTTAGAGGGTCTTTTTCATGTACCACTTGCACTCGACACATGCGAAAGACACACAAATTCATTGGTTCGTGAACATGTTCTTCATCTTATTTCCTCTTAATCATCAAGCTCCTTCTTTGTAACTTGTGCTGAATTTTCTGGTTGTACTATTCTTATTTGCACAAATTTTCTATCTATATTGAGATGCCTTTAAATTTTTCTTAATTCTAACCATCTGGTCTTCCATATCCTTGAGCAATTTTAGCCCAAGTACCACTCTATATGTTAGGTTGTCCCAACTCATTGGAGTATTTCATTTCATCAAACTAACAACTGTAGCATGCATGAGATGTACTCTTCTACAAAATACATCAACAAATTTATTTTCTTTTCCTTTGATATGCTTGATGTCAAAATCATATTCACTTTAAAATTCCAACCATCTGATCTTCCTAGTATTTAAAGTTGGTTATTCAAAAATATATTTCAGACCATTATTGTCTATTCTTAATTCAAATCTCTTCCCCATGAGATAATGCATCCACATCTTCAAAGTTGAACAATGGTAGCAAGTTCCAAGTCATGTGGCATAGTTCCTCTCATGCTATTTAATCTTTTTGGACTCATAACCAATGACATGTCCATTTTGAGTGAGGACTCTACCAAGTCCTTCCTTGCATGCATCTGTACATACCACAAAGCTTTCATTTGGGTCAACAATACTTAAAATAGGAGAACTAGTAAGTAATTCTATCAACAGAATAAAGTTCTCTTCACACTTTTCTATCCATTCAAATTTAATTCCCTTCTTTTGGAAAGAAATGATGGGATGAGCAATCTTAGAGAACCCTGCTATAAATATTTTGTAGTAACTAGCTAACCCCATAAAATATATGACTTATGAAACATTCTTGGGTGCTATCCATCTTCTAATGGCTTCAATATTCTTTGGATCCATTTCTATACCTTGTTATTAATTAATGTGTCCCAAGTAATGGATTTGTTATTGGTAAAAAGAACACTTACTAATATTGGCATACAACTGTTATTCCCTCGGCACTTGAAATATCAATCTTAGGTGATGTTCATGCTCTTACTCTGAATTAGAATAGACAAGTATTTCATCCAGGAATACTATGACAAAATTATCCAAATAACTTATGAATATGTCATTCATTAAGCACATAAAAATAGGTGGTGCATTGGATAGTCCAAATGGCACCACTACAAATTCATAATGCCCATACCTAGTTCTAAATGATGTCTAATGGATGTCTTCTTCCTTGATTCTTACCTGATGGTATCCTGATATGAAGTCTATCTTTGAAAATATATTTTTCCCTCTTAGCTGATCAAAGAGGTCATCAATTCTAGGTAGAGGGTACTTGTTATTTACAATGGATTTATTCAGTTGTCGAAAGTCAATACACAGCCTCAAAGTTCCATCCTTCTTTTTGACAAAGAGTATTGGTGCTTCCTAAGGTGAAACACTTGCACGTATGTACCCTTTCTTCAAAAATTCTTCCAATTGCATTTGTAATTCTTTTAATTCTCATGTACTCATTCTGTAAGGTGTTTTTGATACCGGGGTAGCTCCTGGAACTAAATCAATATATAAATTTGTCTCCCTCCTTGGTGGCAACCTGGGTATTTCTTGGAATACATCTCCAAATTCTTGTAGTACCAAAAATTATTCAAGTCTTGGCCCATTTGTATTTTTTGGTTCCTCCACATGGGTTTCATACAATTGACATCCCTTTCTGAAACATCACTTCAAATGTAATGCTTAAATCTCCCTTATAGAGATGGGTCTTGGAACTCCTTTCACAGTGCTATGTTTTCCTTCTTCATCAAGACATGTAAATGTCTTGTTATGACAATATAGGACAACATTATGCTTCTCCAACCAATCCATTCCAATTATAATATCATAATACCCCAAAGGTATAATATTTAGATAATAATTAATATTCACACCATTAAGACTTATGGAACAACCTTTGACCATATCATGGATTCTCCTTTTGGTTCCAATGGCTAGCTGAACCAAACTTGATTTTTCAAGATTCCCTTTCTCCAAATGTAATCTATACACTATTTTAGGATCAATGTAACAATGAATTTCTCTTGAATCAACTAAAATGGAAACAGGATGATTAATGATTTATCTTCCACCTCGATCATATTAGATTGGTACTCTACTTGTCGATCATATAAGGATGCATATATTCTTCCCATGTATTCTACTTTTGTATCCTCTTGGATGTTGTGCATGGTATTCACTTTGTCCTTTCTATGATTGAAATCATTGTACAAGTGATCTTCTTTGCATCCTCAACATTGGATTGGCGGTCTTCCCCTTTTCCCCAAGGATTCTTCTCTCTTGGATTTATCCTTAGCATACTAGTCATGCTGATTTTTATTTGGGATATTTCTATTGAAAGGAGGTTTGAATCCTTTCTTTCTTTTATCAGACTTCTCCTTCTTCTTATCCTTCCAAGATTTTTTCAAAGATTCTCTGCCCTTTCCTTTCTCATACAGGTACTTAGCCTTCCTAATGGTCTCAGTAAAAGTTTTAGGTTCATCATGTTGAATCTTATCTTTGTAAAAGGATGGAAGTCCCCTCAAAAATCTTTGTACTTTCACCTTCTCATATTTTATAAACCCCACATACTTTAGCATCCCCATGAACTTCTTTTAATACTGTGACATGGTCATTCTTCCCAACTTGAGTTCAAAGAAATATTGTATTTTATTGTCATAGAAGTTCTCTGAAAGGTACTCCTTCTGAAAATATTTCTTGAATTGCTTTCAAGTGATTCTACTCTCATTAATGTGCTCAACTTGCTTCAATTGATCCCACCACATAGCATCTTTCCCATGTAAATGGTATGTGGAAATTATGGCTTCTAGGTTTTATGAGTAGTTATGCAATTGAAAATACCTCCTGAGTCCAAGCAACCATGCTTCAACATCATCTTCCCTTTCTCTTTCACCATCAAAAGATGGTGGCTTAAGCTTCCTCAACTCTCCTTACAAAATATCCAATTCATGTCTCCTTCTTTGGTTCCTAAAAGGAGACACCTCTGGACTACTTATGGAATCTTCAAATGCATTAAATTTCCTTGTTGAGTAGGGAGGTGAGTGATGTCTATGATTTCTTCCAGCACTTCTTGAATAACCATCTCTTCTACGATCATCTCTTCTTCCATGACATATTCCCTCTTCCTCCTGTTTTGAGTTTGATCCATTCTTTGTTTACCTCTACAATTGATTCAAGCTTTGCATCACTTGATCTTTATCTTATTTTTTTCTCTTAGAAGTCTCTCATTGTCTTCTTTGTAACTATGAACTTTGTTTTCATGCTTCTCATAGTCTCTATCAATGTTTCTTGTTGGATTCTATCTCGACATTACCAACACTGATATTTTGACCTTTGGCCTCTTTATCATGGTTGTAAGCTCCTTTTCCTTCTTCCATTTCTTGAATATCCATTCTTACACCGAACTTATATGTTTACACCCCTTGATTCTGCAAAATGTGCAAGAAACCATTTTATTAGAATTATGCATATTATAAAAAACCAAATATTGCCAAACAATGAAACATGTCATTTTTATTCTAAATTCATCAAGAAATATATTATCATTCTCCATATTATAAAAATTCCATGTTATTCCCCTCTTAATCATCTTTCCAACGGCTATAATATTGCCCCAATTTGATATTTGAGTTGAAAGTTATGGCTTCCCAAAAACAATTCACTTTCATCCCATTTTCTTTTGTTTTGCAATAGGATCTTGTCGCAATATTCCACAACTCTTTTAGTTGTTACAGAATTTGAATTCTGCATAGGCGCTTCCTTCAACCCACTTTCAATGTGACCATGGCTTGAAACCATGGGATTATTCACTCTTTAGTGCCTTCCTCTATATTCTTCTACACAGGAGCTTGTTCGAACACAATGTTCGAGGGATTGGTTACTACTAGGCCCTTCACGCCTCTAACGGGTCCCTTTACCTTATCATGAGACCGACTCTAGGACCAAGTACTCTAGACTTCGGCCTTCAACTATTCTCTCTTTTCAATCTTCCAACTTCTCCCGAAGTAAACTTCATCGAACACTTATATTAAATCCATTGATAGATCGAATAGTTAAGATTTAATCTCCCATTGACTAGACAAACCTCGATCATCTAGAGGTTTCAATGAGATCAATGATCATGAATTAATATGATGTTGAGATGGACGAATTTAATCAATCCGAGACCTTGATGCTCCAGGACTCCAGAACATTACAACTCCCAATTCTCTCAACTCCCCCGCAGTGATACTCATTGAATCTCTAACCCTATCCTTCCACTATTAAATCGGATGGTCACGAGAAATCCTGGAGGGTATTATATCAACGGACTGTGTGAATTTGCTAATCTAGGACTCTAGGACATTACAAATATCGATTTGTTAAACTTCTCTGAAGTGATACCTACCAAAGCAGTCATAAAGTGATGATGACCACTTATCATTGGTTAATGCCTCCACTTAGGCTATCCTTCTTGATGTATAATCCCCTCCCCTCCTAGGGGATCTGCGAACTGTCGGTCAAGGATATTCAAATCTATGAGCTGGATTAGCTTTTTGGGCCCCTGCTAGAACCCAAACTTACTTTACAAAGACCCCTTTTCTCTTACTTAGAGGTCATATGAGACCCACAATCTACTGTTAAGCCCCTGCTCCATATTTGGAAATTTAAATAACAAGAGCTGTTATCTCCTGGGCTAGTCTCCTTTCCTTCAGGTGACCTCAGGATATGAACCCAGGATTAATATACTGAGGGCTTCGGATTTCATCTTTCAACCTTTCCCATGACAACTAACTCCTCTTTACCTGAACTCTGAACCAACAAACACAACTAGCACGAGAATCGATGGTTCTTGCTTATCCAACAACCAATGGCTGTGATCCACTTCGGAATCCACCTTAGCAAAATCCATAAACACTTCTCCAGGAATCCTCTGACTCAACGAACTCATGGAGTGAAGAATCCATGAAGAGATCAACGATCTATAACCCTTCTCGAATCAATGGCTCACAATGACACTGGGAGTTCAGGCTTCGACCATTCTTCCCACTCCAAGACCTTACACTTCTAAAGCATAGAGCTAACGAAGGTAATATCCACCCTCCACATGTCCACACAATCAATATTCAAGAGTGACTCCAACCCCCGGGCCTTCATGATTCCTCAAGCTTTATCAACTTGATTTATTTCAGAGTGCTCCTGCTCTGGACTGCAGGATATAGTAACACCTTTCCTCGCAGGATCAATGACCCAGATCTGCTCTCTCTCTCGTCCCTTCGGGAGTCTTTCACCTTTCTGCACCCGCTTTCTCCCGGAGGGCTTACCTTTCAGACAAAACGATCTTGTGCCACGTGACCCCTAGTAATCAACGACCATGATCTATTTCGACTCCCGACTCTTCAGGAGTTCTTGGATCACACTCACCCCAATTCTTCTGGAGTACCTTTTCCCTGGAACACGCAGATGTCCACCCTGTGTCCTTCTTGATCCAATGATATAGATACACTTCACTCTTCATGACTTCATGAATATTTCACTTTACCCCA
>JASDQU010589222.1:0-23407 GCA_032191745.1 Picea mariana | reverse complement strand
CCGGAATGGTGTGGTATTGACGTGGGGCCCCCCTCCTGTCGTGTCGCCTTCTGTACCATTTTATCCCTTGCCATCTGTTCTCCACTTGACCGCGTGACATGGCCCGTTTCCTTTGGAAACTCCTTGTCCTCCGACATCTGTCCCACTCCCTTCCACGTCAACCCCCCATAAATAATGTGTCCCCCATTACCATTATATCCAGTTACCTTCGCTCTTTCCTTGTATCCTTCTTCTTGCCATGTGTCTCGCCTCTGTTGTTTTCGTGATCACTCCCTTTCCCCTTTCCATGCCAAGCATGCCAAATATTCCTTGCCTACCCTTCGTTCGTATACCTTCATGTGCCCCAGTCTTCGCACCAGCCTCCACACCTTATCCATTAGACTGCTCAGCTAATCCAGGTGGCGCCATGAGAAGACCTCCACATCCTAAAGGGAAGATTTGACCAAGACTATTCCTGATCCCAAGAAAGTAGTTATTGAAGTTGTTGGAGGTGGTTAGACATCGTCTCTTCCATAAATGGAAAGTCCGGAAAAGGGTTAAAAGAATGTCAATTCATTTGCAAGACAGTCAGGAGTCTAATTGCATCTGTCATAAGTGCACAATCATTCAGAGTCTGCGTGCGCAGACTGCCAGTAGACATGTAGAGGCAATGTTTTTAATGCAGTGTCTCATTTTCACTGTTGTTGTTTTGTTTTGAGTATATGTAGGCAATTTTGCCATTTTGTAATCTATCGATCGTTGAGTTAGGCTCCTGATTGTAAAGTTTTAACAAAGCACTGGTTGCTCTAGTTATGTATTGGCACTTGAGACTTCTTGGCTTATGAATGTCAGCCTCTTTGCATTTCTTTGTTTACACTATGTTAGAATAGCTCAAAATTGGAGGATCCAGTCAAGTTGCACTGTTATAGGATGATGTATGTTGGATCACTGTAATAGTTGCAATGTTTCTAATCAGTTCTTGTATTTTCTTAACGCTGAATGATTTGGAATTGGAGGATCCAGTCAAGTCACCCTTCAATTCCGTGAAACTCTAAACCAAGAGGATCTTGTATTCTGAGTTTTTCTTCCTCAAGCTACTGAAAGGCCTGATGCCCAAGGAAGTCTTTCTCACTCCTCTCACCAAGTCTTCCATCTGCTCATTTTACAATCAACTCACTGATGGAAGTTAGATCAAGAACTCTTTTGTATTTTTACATACCAGTCCTGGTTCCCTGAGTTAGAGCAATATCTTCCTGGGTCTCTACCCATTCGATCACCCCATTAAATTTATTCGTGACATAAACTGATGGGCATTGGGATCTGCTCCTGTCGCAATCCAGGAGTGACTTCTAACACTAACACCTATCTTATGTGGGACTTTATGACTTCACAAATCCACTCTCTTGTGCACTCTACACTTGGAAATATCTGAAATCACGAAGTATGAATGACTTCTAGGATTATACCTCGTGCACCATCTACCGATATAATGGCTCTTGTAGCCCACAACCAGATCCAACGGTGGGAATCTGGTTCTCTCTATATGTGCTCCTCCTCCAACTATACTCCTAACCGATGGTCTATATCTTTCCACACCAGTGATCCAATGGTTCTTGTATATCCTCCTCCACGTTACTGCGCGCTCCTCCCGAACTTGGGATATTTTAAAATACTCAAAGGTTGCAACCTTTGAACCTTCCTCTGCAAGTCCAACCACTTGGTCACTATGTTAGCATTCTTAGAAATGTTGTCTCTCCTGAGATTAACTGTAGCTCGAGACTCCTGAAGGGTCTCAACCCTTTTTTCCCCTTCAAAGGATTTCCTGGTGCCCTCCTCTCAACCCAACACTCTTCCTCTTGATATTCTTGATCTTGAAACAAGTCACACCTCCGTGCTTGATGAAGTATTCAAACAAATTCTTGCAACATTGGTCTAAGTGTTGTCCTGGTGCACTCCTTTAACAGGTCTTCCTCTAGAGTATTCAACAATTCTATTTCACCTTAAGCTTCAACTGCTTGGACCTCAAAGGTCTATGTCCCTTTTGTTCCTCGAAGGGATATTTGTTCCCTCTTGGAAACTTCTGATCAAGCACTCTTTTATGATCTTACAAAGTGTTCACAAACTCTGTGAGTGTCCTCTTCTAACACTTCTCTCCTCAGAACCTAAAAGAGAGTTCACCTGTGCACACTTGCACCTACTCAATTCTCTCCTTATAGAGATTCTACATAATCTTCAACAATTTTGTACTACGCTTACTCCTACGCATACTTTCCTCTAGGGTATTCAGTAACCATATCTCCCTATGTGCTTCCTCTACACAATCTCTCCTCCAAGGTATTCAACAAACTTGAGGTTCCTCTCTGAGTATGTGTTTGCTCAAGTGTTCCCTCCTAGCCCATTCTTCTCTGAACTCGAAGCAAAGTTTAGACACGCACTCCTTGCGTTGGGTACAGAGTTCAATACTTCATCATGCACTCTTTTCACAACCTAAAGAACCCATAACAAATCCAACAAATCTCATCCAGATAGTGAATTCTATCTTAAACCTACAGATGGAAACCTATCATACATCTACAACATACATAAATGCATAAACACATAGATAACATTCAAATGCATTCATAAACAAAAATTCACCACATAGGAATTGATAAATAGGGAAATGTGTTATTTTGTATTAAAACCAGAATACTAATTACAATGTGTGAGCTCAGACTGTAACTGAGTCTCGGCTCTCTCTCCTTGGATTACAATGATTTTCATCAAATTTTAAAAGCCTCTACTGGGAAAATGTTATAATGATTTAAACAAGAGGGGCTCGATGATATTTCCCTCCAAGATACACTAGTTTCATCCTATCACAATTAAAATGCCTATCTACTGAGGCATATTACATTGAATGGACATCAATATCTCAAATCTGAGGCCAGGCTCAATATCTGTACAACTCATGGCTATTAAAGAAACCTTATCTCCAACCTGTAAAAAGGAAATAGCTCAGATCTTCCATCCTAAAAACATTCAATTGTATTAACTTCACATTTAAAATTTAAAATTCAAGAGCAAAATGAGAGGGTTATCGCCTCTCCCGTCCTTGAATGTGTGTTGATGAGTTGGAATGCTAGCACACTACTGAGGTGGAGATATTCTCCTACATCATACACCACTGTTGGGAAAATAATGAGCTCCCACTCATGAGATCCTATGATCTGTTGTTGAAATCCCCCTGGATCCCAAACACTCCTTTGGAGTTTTCCTCCTGCTCCTCTATTTTGTTCCTGATGCTATTGCTTCCCTACTACTCTTGCAGGATTCCTTTTTCTCAGCTTCCCCTTGTTGGCAGTTTCCTGTGATGACCTCAACATCAGCTCTCTTACCTCCTCTATGAATTATTTCAGTTGATCTGTTGGTTGGATGTTTCTTTGCAGTCTGCTCAACTGCAACTCTTCTTCCTCATACACATCAAATGGTGGATAATCCTAATCCCCCGTGTTGTTTTATTGTTTTGTGGCATTAGCTTTCCACCCTGTTGCAGACTCCAGATATGTAGCCTCATCACTGAGTTTCTTCTCAGCTTCCTCCTATGATAGATTAGCTTATGTCATCTCCTCTTTTGCTAGTTCAACTCCAACTTCCTCTAGTTGCTCCCCAGGTTGGTACGCTCCTCCACATGTTTCCAAATTAGCTTGTTGGATGTCCATGCTTTGCACTATCACCCTTCTCTCTAGGGATTCCAGTTCTTCACACAGATCAACAAAGTCTATGATTTTTTCTTCCTCTTCTACTACAAACTCCAATGCTGTAGTCATCTCCTATTCAGCTTCCTGGCTGAAATTTCTGAGCCACTCCTCTGAATTCTCCTCTTCTTCTACTGGGGAAAATGTCAGTATCTACTCCTTCTCCCCATGATAGTCACATATGTGTGTCTCTCTTATGCTACTGCTTGGGTAGATTCTAATGTCTCCTCTTTCTCCTCTATGACAGTCACACCTGGCTATCTTTTTGTTGCATCAACAACACCTATGATAACATGTGCTTGGCAAGTTGGAAGGAATATATGAATTCCTCCAATGATCAAACACTCATCTGATCCTCCTCCTCTGTGATGGAAGTATTTAACTTCTTATCATCTTCATTCACATGGTCTACAACTCCACATGAATCTTCATATGAATGAGGCCTTTCCTTTGCCTCCCTTTCACCTGTCAGCACACCTTGTTGATTTGAACTCTCAGTTGAGTTCCTCTCTTCTCCCTTGCCCATGTAGGAATATAGGATTTCTCTTCTTCCCTCCTGTCAGTCTATGAGATAAACTGATCTCATCTCATTTCCCACCTGGCATTTTGGAATTCCATCATTGCCCTCCTGGAAGTCTATGATATCTCTTCTTGATCTCCTCTCCTCATCACTGAGGATTTCTCCTACTTCTGGTTCACACATGTAAACCACTCTCTCCTTTGTGTCACTAAGGTTTTCAGCATGCCTCAACCATCTCCTCAACTTCTATTGATGCCTTCAAGACATCAAATTTTTAACAGGCCACTTTTCTTTTCTCTTCAAGGGCCACTCATACCTCCAACACACCTTTGCCTCCTGTTGCATATTTAATGATAGCCTCTCCATCTCTGGTCTTATCTCATTGAGGTCCTTGTCAATTTATTCTTTACTTTTATGCTTGCGATCTTCTCCTTGAACACACTTATGGATTTCAATAGCCATCTTGTCTGAATTGAGCCCTCCTAGTTGTATACCATTTGTTTCACACCTTGCAACAATCTTTACAGAGCATCACTACTCTGTCTTCCTTCACCTGCTATCTACAGGTGAAATTTAGATTCTGATGCCATTTGATGTTATCATACTATCTCTATTCACCTTCTCACCTTTTCCTACAATCTATAGACAAAATGCTTCATTAATACCACTTGATGCGGGACCCCCTCCCCTCTTGGGCGCTCTACAACCTCCTAGTCAAGGATCTTCACATCTCTAATCTAGATCAGCTCTTCAGGCCCCTGCTAGAACCCAAACTTACTTTACATAGGCCCATTTTCTCTTACGCACAGGTACTGTGAGATCCACAGGCTCATGTTAATCCCCTGATCCTTATTTGGAAATTTAAATAACAACAAGCACTAGCTCATGGGCTAGGCCCCTTTCCTTCATGTGACCTCGGGCTATGACCCAGGGCTTAATCTCCAGAGCACTTCAGATTTTGGCTTTCAGCCATTCCCACGACAGTTAAATCCTCTTTCCCCGAACTTTGAACCAACGAAAACAATTGGTTCGAGAATCGATGGTTCTCTCTTATCCAACAACCAATGACTCTGATCCTCTTCGGACTCTACCTCAGCAAAATCCATAAACACTTCTCCATGAATACTTTGACTCAAAAAACTCATGGAGCGTCGAATCCATGATAGGATATATGGTATATAACCCTTCTCAAATTTATAGTTTGCAATGACTCTGGGAGTTTGGGCTTCGACCATTCTACCCACTCCAACACCTTACACTTCTGGCGCACTGAGCTAAAGCAGGTAATATCCACCCTCCACCTGTCCATGCAATAAACAAACAAGAGTGACTCCAACCCCTGGGCCTTCCAGAGTCCTCAACCTTTATCAACTCACTTTCTTCTAGAGTTCTCTTGCTCCAGACTGTAGGATCTGGTGACATTAGTCCCCGCAGGATCAAAGACCCAGATCTTCTCTAGCTCCCGAACCATCAAGAATATTTCACCCTTCTACACCCACTTTCTCTCGAAGTACTTACCTTCTGTATGACATGATCTGGTGCCATGTGTCCCCTACCAATCAATGGTCAGGATCTATTTTGACTCCTGGCTCTTTGGGAGTTCTTGGCTCACACTTACCCCAATTCTTCTGCAGTACCTTTTCCCCAGAACACGTGGATCTCCTCCATGTTTCCTTCTGGATCCAACGATCCAGATCCACTTCGCTCTTCGCAAATTAGAAAATATTGCACTTTAATCTAGGCCAATTCTTCTAAAGTTCCTTCCCGCAAACTCTTGGATATGCTTCCACCTTTCCCTCAAGACGATGGATGGTCCCTATATTCTGTGGGACTTCGGGACTTCGCAAGTCCACTCTCCTATTCACTCTACACTTGAAAATTTCTGAAGTCATGAAGTTTGAATGACTTCTAGGATTATACCTCTTGCACCTTCTCCCAATCTAATGATTGTTGTAGCCCACAACCAGATCCAACGGTGGGAATATGGTTCTCTCTATACAGGTGCCTCCTCTAACTGGACTCCTACCCAATGGTCCTGATCATTTCACACCACTGATCCAACAGTTCCTATATCTCCTCCAAGCTACTACATGATCCTCCCAAACTTGGGATAGTTTAAAATACTCAAAGGTTGCAGCCTTTGAACCTTCCTCTATAAGTCCAACCACTTGGTCACTATGCTAGCGTTCTTAGAAAATTTGTCTCTCCTGAGATTAACTGTAGCTCGAGAATCTTGAAGGGTCTCAAACCTTTTTCCTCCTTCAAAGGATTTCCTAGTGCCCTTCTGGAAACCCAATGCTCTTCCTCTTGAGCTTATTTATTTTGAAACAAGTCACGCCTTCGCTCTCTCCTTGCGCTCAATGAAGTCTTCAAACAACTTCTCACAACAATGGTCTAAGTGTTGGCCTAGTGAACTCCTTCCTCAAGTATTCCTCTAGAGTATTCAATAACTCTGTTTCACCTTGAGCTTCAACTTCTCGGACCTCAGAGGTCTCTGTCCCTTTTGTTCCTCAAAGGGATATTTGTGCCCTCTTGGAAACTTCTTCTCAAGCCCTCCTTGCTAACATTACAGAGTGTTCAAAAACTCTATGAGTGTCCTCCTCTGACACTTATCTCCTCATAAACTGAAAGAGAGTTCACCTATGCACACTTGCACCTTCCCAATGCCCTCCTGGAAGAGCTTCTACAGAATATTCAACAATTATGCACTACTCTTACTCCTGTTGTTATAGGTGAATCTCCCCTGTGGACAAGTGGATTCCCTCTTGGTATCTAGACTCCTAAGGCCAAGATATAAAAGTTCTTAACATGGACACTGACATACTCTTAGGTCTAATCAAGATAATATGCGAAAGAGAATAAGAAAGATATGTACCTTATCAACGACTTTTGTCCCTGCAAAGTCTAGGGTGAGCTTCGATTCTGAGCTCCGGGATAGATCCTGTAGAACAAAAAAAGATACAATGGACTTCCTACTCTACTGAGATTAGCTCAAATATAGATTCATCTACAACATACAAACTTATATGGAACAAGCATAAGTTTGAAATAAACAGGCCAAGCATTGATTATTAATGAGAACAAGTAAAAGTACTTACAATCCTTTGGATGAAGGTGCAACAGCTTCTTCCAGTTCTCCTTGTCCAACCCCTTTGCTCAAGTAATCTACACTGATTGCTTTGATGAAATTTCACTCATGAGATCATAAGTTTCTCATCTCCAATATTTTTTGTCCATACCACTTATAGGATCATAATTTTGGTATCAATCTCTAGTCTCTACTGTTCTTGTATGTTTCCTATGAAATCATAGGTTTCATACCTCCTATATTTTTCATGTACCTTTCACCATGATAAGGCCTCCTTATATAACCTTAGAGAGGCCCAACCACTTGAGAGATATTTGGGATAAGTTAAGGATTCCTCTCCTTCAGTTGAGGATCTTCCCTAAGATCATGCCTTGACCCAATTTTTGAACCCAACTACCTTCAGATATTGAGGGGATTGTCCCCTGATTTCCTCCAACAAACCAAAAATTCACTCAGAAAGGGTAGTGCTCCCCCAAAAGGGTGCACATGGCACTTAAAAACTCCCCCAAAGAGGCCCAGGGAGTGCTAGCACTCCCTAATAGTGGGTAGGGGAACACTCCTCTCCAAAATCCATTTTTGAGTGGTTCTTTTAGTGGCAAAAGGCTTGTACTCCTTGTCAACTGATTTCTCTTCTTCAAAACTAGTCTTTGAGGTGTCTTAAGTGTCCTTATGATGTCGTTAGAGGCACGACATAGGCAATATAGTAGTATGATGTTTGTGATACTTGCAACAATTGTGTTCAAGATGTGACACTTGCAGACAAGATGCGACACTTACAACACTTGTAATGACGACACTTGCGACACTATTGAAGTGAGTAATTTTGAGGTGTAATAGATTGCCCCCCAAAGTATGAAGTTAGAAGACGATGATGACTAAAGTACTTTGTATACTTTTTCAAGCAAGGGTAGGGACATAGAGAGACTGGAAAAATCTACACACAACCATCAAACAAACATTATGACATGTTTCAAACCCAAGGCAGGCATACCTATGCTTGAGTGATAAAGACTTTTTAGGTATGGCCTCCATAAAATACATTGCAGATCCATAATTATATTGACAAAATGGTATAGCCATTGAAGATACATTGTGGATATATACTTCTATGACCTGAATTGATCGTAGCCATGAAGAATACACAGTGGATCTATGAGACGACAAGACATAGCCACGACCAATACAAAGTGGATCTATGTAACATCATATGTGTCATAGTTCAAAAGAACTCCTTTGCAACCTGGGAAAAGTATGAATAAGAGTGATAACTCAAACCAGGGTCTTCTTACCGATCCCAATGTAGTACGAATCTAACCATGTGAATAGATGTCTTGATGTCAAACATGGAAGAAACCACTTGATTACCAGTCAATGAGGTAAACTGTTAACAAGCGCAAGGGAGATCACCATTGATGTCAATGATTCCCAAGGCACTCTAGTACATTTCAACAAATGTGAATAGATGAGATGAAGTCAAACATCCATGGAATCATCTGATCAGGAGTCAATGATGTAAACCCACTGTCAAACGTGAGGAGGCCTGCCATTGAGGCATGCAGGTCCTAAAGTACTAACTGGTTTCTAAGTCTAGTTCCTGGATAATGTGTTGAAGTCGAGATGAATAGACTCGTTGAAGGAGGGCCTTGATGTATCCCCCATCAACGACATGAAACTGACATAGATATGTAATTGGTAGATCAAATGAACATGGACTGACACAGGTATTCAAATAGGATATTTGTGATGGATGACTCTCGAGGAAGATACTTCCCTTGAACACTGAGGCACAACAACAGAAACTTGACATGGACCAAAACTTGATGATGTAGTGGATGTTGTGATTTTCGTCAGGTGACCCAAAGGAGTAAAAGAAACTCATAGGATTGGCTCAGTGCATAGGTTCAATGGATTAAAATATGTGCAAAGAGAAAGTGTTGTGTTCAAGGGTGACCGTAAGAGTTACTGGTAGTGTTCTCAAAAACTGCTTGGCTTGCTTCTTTCAATTTTCTCCCCATCCAGATAGATGAGTACCTCTTTTTAATTTAATGATCTCAAGGAGGGTAACACATGCTCGATATGACTCATCTTTGGTAAGTCCCTCTTCCTTTATTTAACGAACTAGAAGAAGTAAGGGTTCAGTCCCATATGGGCCCTTTAATGTATGATCATTTAATGAGGCTAGAGAAGGTAAAATTGGTGGTTTTTCATATTTAGAGAATCTGAAAACAACTTAAAGATGACTCCAATGTTGTCCTTTTTTGTAATGTTATTCTTGTGAGGCCGAAAAAGAGATAAACTACCACTCGAAAGATGCCCTTTCAAACCTTTTAATGGGTGGGAAAGGAAGCAAGATCACTCGACAATCTTTTCATGTTTAGAGAGTCTGAAAAGAGCTTAAAGATGAGTCCAAGGAGTTCCTTTTTTGTATATCCATGTGAGTCCGAAAAAGTGATAAAAGTCTACTCCATTACATTCTCATGTTTTTTCGAGCACGATAAAGAACAAATACCAAGATCAGTATGCCCCCAGCTTGAAAGCTAGTGGCTTAACTCCAAAATGATCATCAAAGGCTGGAGACATGCCCTCCAAGCTTCAATTCATTCATCGACTATGAGGTTGTCACCAATTTCTCTACTAGATGGAGAAAAAGGATATGAGTGGATGAAAAGAAGGTTCAAGAGAGGTGACTGTTTCATTTTTTAACGAGCTTGACACGGGAAAAGAACTATGCTCAGGGCTCCAGGTTCAATCCCCATATTTCTGTTTCATTTTTTAACAAGCTTGCTACAGAGAGGAAAACTATGCTCAAAGTTTTTGTTTCATTTTTTAACGATATTGCTATAGAGAAGACAAGCTATGCTCGTGACCTCTGTTTCATTTTTTAACAATATTTCCACATAAGAGAGAAACTATGCTCGTGGGCTCTTCTTGATCATGGTTTCCAAGAGAATAATTCTCTGGAAGGACACCATGTCAAGGGACAAAACTTGGTCATGGATTCCAAGAGATCTTCACTAGATGGAAGAAAATCACTCTGGAAGGAACACATGTCGAGGGCCGTGATAGGGGTAAGTAGATCAGGCTCCAATAGCCCTACCAACAAGATCACCATGTCAACTACTAGATCCAAATCATCGAAAGTTGAAGGCGGAAAATCGACATCAGGAGGGGAGATAGACTGTATATCTGCCCAAAGTTCTTCATGAGGGGGGAAGAAAAGAGGATTGATAATGGTTATCATCCCAAGGTACCTCGTCAATGTTCAACATTTCCATAATAGATTCATCAAAGGGGAAAATTGGGGAAATGTAGTCGATCGGAGACAACAAGGAACTTAACCATGATGGCATCGAGTAACTGGCGGGTGCCAATAGATGTTGGTCATACAAAGAGGGAGAAGCGGATTAGATAGAAACGTATGATGTTTCGACTGGAATAAGTGGCACAGTATCACCTAGTACATTGAATTCCAATGGACTAGGTACAATCCAAGGGTCAGATGATTCCAAATATTGATAAGCCACGGTCAAAATCATATCGATGGTGGAAATATGATGTGTAGTCGGTGGAAGTGGTGTAGGGAAGGTACCCATAAGGCTAGAATCTTTCAGAAAGCCAACACCAACACTTTCATACGTGATCTTGTGGTCCCCCAAGAAAGGAGTGTTGTTAGTAGCAGGAACGCGAACATCGGTCGTGCAGAAATCTAACTGATCAACAGTGACAATTTTTCCTCGATGAGGAAATTGTACACATCAAAAATTGACGAGGCAATGACAATCATAGCATAAAACCAACTTCTTCCAAGTAACAAGTTGTAATTGAGGGGAGACTCGACCACCTTGACATCAAAAGTGACAGTTTTGCCACCCAATTGGATGGGTAGGGACTATAAAAGTCCATGAGGATGAAAAACTTTCCATCGAATGCATGTAACATCATTGGGGTTTTGTTAAGTGTGGGTGATTTTAAAATTTTCCAACATGCTAAAGACTAGACATAAGTTGAGGCTCCCTCATCCATAATAGTTCGGTGGATTTGTTGATTGTGAACAACAACATCAACTTGGAAAGCAAGTTGGTGGGAGAGTCGATATGTATAATTGTCCAGGTTGAACATGATATGGTTGGACGACTCAGGATCAACAACGCTAATAGTGGCCAAGAGCATTCTACATCGATTGGTGCAGTGTTGTAGAACTTCTAACACAGACATAACACACAGTGCTTGAGCCAAATCTTCAATAATGTTGTAGTTTTGGGCGGGACATGAACTAGGATTAAAGGTAGATTTGCAGATATTTCTCTTAGGAGGGCGTAAGATAGAGTTGAACATAGGTTTCTCAATCTAAAGTGGTCCAGATGGAGGATTAACTGATGGAGGACTAACGGAAGACGGTGATAGATCCGGTAAAGTACCAATATCGTTAGTGACTTTTCCTTTGTCAAGGTTACCTGGCATGTCGTATGTCTTAGAGAGAGTGGTCAAATTAATCCCATTAAACATATAAATATGTGCACTTGTCGAGGCCTCATCATGAGGATGGCTAGAACTGCCCCTAGGAGAGGGGTTTTGAGCAACCATGGATTGTTGCTGTGGAAAAGGTTGAGTAAGCACAGCAAGTTGTGAATTTATGTGGAAAATTTTGGCCACTTCATCACTATGTGGACAGTCTCGAGTGTAGTGATCATCACCACAAATGATACATGGGAATTTAAGTTTCCATTGTGGTTGCTTTTCGGTAGCAGGTGTTTGAGATTGATTTTTAGGTTGTTCATTGTTATTAGTATTTTTTGATTTATTTTTTTCCTTCTTCTTACCTCCAGATTGTTGTGAAGGATTAGATTGAACTGCATTCACCTCAGAAATCTAAGTTTGCGGGGAGGTATAGGAGAGCATGGTCAACAGGGAAGTAGATTGAGTTTTGACGGAACCGATAACACCGTCTGCGTGAGATGAGGAGGACGACTTGGATGGATCGGCATTAGCTCGAGCAACATTCAGAAGAAAATCATACAAAGTACCAGATTGTGAATAAACCAAATATAAGTACTGAGCCCGAGCAATGGTTTCTTCCTCAGTAACTGCGCCACCCATAGCGACATCACGAGCGATCAGGGGTAAAAGTGATTTAGTAAACCACTCCACCAATAATATGTCAGGAATGATTACTTTGATCATCCTTCGTCATTGTCTCCACTCATGAATATGGTCAGAGATATGCACGGAGTCAGTTTGATGAAGGGAGGTCAAGAGTTTAGTACCCGTCTCGTAGTGAATAGGTAGTTGAAAGTGCATGAGGAAAGACATGGCAAGGGAGTTGAAATCATGAAAAGAAGCACGTGGTAGTTCAATATACCACTTTGTTGCAGAGCCCGTAAGTGTTTGTTGGAAAAGGAATAAACATATAGAATTATCCATGAGGGAGTTTGAAGAACACCACAAATGGAAAGTCATCACATGGTTATTTGGATCTTCTCTAGATTTTCCATCGAATTTCAGAATATCAGAAGGAAGTTTAGCTGGAATAACTGGCCAAACCAGTGAATGAAAAATAGGATCATTGGTTAACCGAGACAAGTCTGGGAGATCCAGAGTCGCAAGGAAAGGTAATTGTCGGTTAATTTGCAGATTATACCAGTGTGGCATAGGAATACCAGTAGGACCATAAACCGGGTTAGGTGGATAATTGTAACTAGTAGGGCCTCCTAGATACGGTTGTTGCTGGCTAGGATAAGCAAGATTTGATGATGGTTGAGAAACATTTGCATAACCCAGTGGGTTATGAGAATTATAAGCTGGGTGATTTACTTGCCCATAAGGAGGATAAACATGTTTCCCTTGAGGAGGGTAAGAAGTAGATCTCAGAGGTGGATACACATTAGGGAGAGGATAAACATTAGACCTTTGGGGAGGATAAGGTTGTTGTCCTTGAGGACTCCAAGTGGTGTTTGGGATGCCCAGATAAGGTTGTCCATAAGACGGTCTAGAAGGAACAGGATTTAATACTACTCCTTGTGGGTTATTATATGAGTTCCCCCCAACATGGAGTTGGGTAAATGTGCCTCCCGAAGATACTCCCCAGGATTGTGAAGTGTTTCCAGTAAATGAAGGTTTCCCCCCTGCCAACGATGGATTAACGACCAGGGTATGACTGGCAAAGGGAGGTTTCTCTCTAGGAGGAACAAAAAAAGCGGGTTGTCCCCCAGGAGGGGCAAGCCCACCATAGAATGGTGGTCTTCCAGGAGGGATAGGCATGCTATATGGTGGTTTCCCTCCAGTCAAATGTATTTGGCTCGAAAGAATCTGCATTCTCTAGTGCAAAGATGTCCCAGCAAGATCGTGCAGAACATGTGGAGCTATAGAGTGAAAGTTTGTAAAAGTGGGGGTAGAGATAGAAGTTCCTTGGGAATGAGTAGAGGTTATGAGTCTAGCATTAGGATGGACTTATGTTGATGTAGAAGCAGGGTTAATGACCTGACCGATGGGGTGATTCATAGTTTGACCGGATGGTCCCGTTTCACCAGGAGGGTCATGAGGATTAAAGGGTTGTCGAATGGATTCAAAATGATCATAAAGATCACGTCCTGATGAATTCCTCCATACAGAATGAGCAAGTGTGGGATTTGTATCTACTATAATGGTAGGACGAACAAGATTCCTATACTCATCACCAAAGGTTGGTTCTGTGGATCCCATATATGTTTCGGTAAATGCTCTCTCAGGTAACTGTGGGATCTCTTCATCTATAACGTTCTCAAGGGAGTCTAAATGAAGAAAAAATGGTTCGAGAGGGGTTAATGACACAGATGTAGCATGGAGTTGGATTCTAAACCATAACCAAAGCGCCTTCTTGATTGTCTAACATAGGAGTAACAACACTCCCAGCGTCAGATTGAATTTCTACCTCTCCACGATAGTTGTCTTCTGGAGGGTTAGGAGGTAAGGGTTGGTAGCCTTCTGGAGGAAACACTTGAATCCTATGCAATCAATTAAGACCTTTATCATCTACAGGATCAATTTTGGAGAATTACAGTACACGCTGAAAATCTAGGGCTAACTAACAAAAAAAAACAACATACGCTAATAAAATCTAGGAATCAAAACTGAGCAAACAAAACTTCTCTCGATGATCATACTAGTTGGTGATGAAATCCANTGTGATCAAGTCAAGAAGGGGCTAGGATATGGTGGAATAGTTACAATGGAGACCTTCTTAATGGACTTTCACCTTGGTGCAAGATTCCACACAGTAATTGTGGATTTACCCTCCAAGGAGCCCGAGTGAGTTTGACCAATGTCTGTTCCAGGTACAGTGAAACTTCCCTTCACCGTCACCTCATGTAAGTACCTAAATATTATGGCAACTAAGGACACCAACTCACAGTCAGCCCTTGGGTAGATACAGTCGACAGTCCGATCCAAACATATGGGTAGGATAACAAGTCTGAAATCAACTCGAGAGGCTCCCACACATAATCGTGGGTATACCCTCAAGTGACCCCCAATATACGATCCAACCACTACAAATAGTTGAACCATAGAGGGATAATCTCCGCAATTATCCCAAATGCGACCTCGTGCGTAACCCCTATGTGAGAGGGGGATCCCAGAAAGCCTATATGAAAATTGGATTTGACTCTCCCTGTCTCAGGATGCTAATGTTTGTTTTGAAAAACTTTGGAGATTTGTACTCATAGCCTAATCCAAAGTGCTAATCCTAGTCTAATGTTGGTGGAAGATATTAAAAAACAAAAATGTTCTAGATAATTTTTTAATTAGCGATGATTTTATAGATGTTCTTTACTCAAAGGGTGTATGACAATGAAACTGATGATATTGTGGCTCAATTCCCAAAAGAAATGCACAAGAAAATGATAAGAAATATTGTCTTTCGATTAATGTCTATTTAAGGGAAGGAGAAAATCTGATTTCACTATCAAACACTAATATGCAATCTCCTCAATCAATTTGTTTCTCACTCAAATCCAGTGTAATGCTAAAAACTTTCAGAAATGCCTTCTAATATCCAAACCAATCACTAAAATATGTCCTTTTTCTTATATGTGGATGATAATCAGATGTAAAACTTCTAATGTCAATCAGACTTCAGGTTTAAAGAGTCAGAAGCAACCTCACACAAGGAAAAAAAATACACTCTCGTTGTGAATAAACAAGAAGTACAAAGATAACCAAATTTGCAAACAAGAACCAAAAACCTCAAACAAAAAAGAAATGTTAGAAACTGACCTCAAAGATCAAATGGAAAGGTTCACAGACCTTTGGTTTTCCACACAAAAGCTTCCACTCAATCAGATAAACGAGAAGAAAAAAAAAAGTTAACTCTAGGTTAGTGAAGACAAAGAGTGACTTCAAGGCAAGGAAATAAAATGTAAAATTACCAAACAAAAGAGGAAGAATTCTCAGAAATAAGGTGTTGAATGCCAATGACAAAGATGAACTGAGAGTATGAGACTTTGAGCAAGTGCAAAAAACAAAAACTGAACTGAGAAATTGAAAACCCAGAGGATTTTTCACAGAAAAAGGGGTAGCGCTCTCGTGTAAGGGGAACCAGAGAATTCTAGCACTCACTGTAAGACCACTAGGGAGTGTTGGCACTCTGGTAGCAAGGGTAGGGGAGCACTATGCTTCAAAAGTTCAGAAGAATTCCAAAAAACTCAAAAAATCAAGCAAACTCAGCAAATCAGGGTGATCATGATGAAATAAAGAGGCAATCAAACAAATATAAGAATAAAAATAAGTATGGAGAAGGTCAAATGAGTGGGAAAACGACCAAAACAAGATCTAGGAATGGAAACAAAAATCAGATCTCCTCCCCAGTGGAGTCACCAATTTCTATTACAGGTGAATCCCCCTACGGACAAGTGGATTCCCTCTTAGTCTCTAGACTCCTAAGGCCAAGACAAAAAATTGCTTAACATGGAAACTAGCATCCTTTTAGGTCTAATCAAGCTAACATGCGAAGGACAAGAAGAAATATATGTACCTTATCAACGACGTTTGTCCCTGAAAAGTCTAGGCTAAGCTTCGATTCTGAGCTCCCGGATAGATCCTGTAGAACAAACAAAGATACAATGGACTTCCTACTCTACTGATATTAGCTCAAATATAGATCCATCTACAGTAGACAAGCTTATATGGAACAAGCATAAGTTTGAAAGAAACAGGCCAAGCATTGATTATTAATGAGAACAAGTAAAAGTACTTACAATCCTTTGGATGAAGGTGCAACAACTTCTTCCAGTTCTCCTTGTCCAGCCCCTTTGCTCAAGTAATCTACACTGATTTATTTGATGAAATTTCACTCATGAGATCATAATTTTATCATCTCCAATCTTTTCTTTCAATACCACTTATAGGATCATAAGTTTGGTACCAATCTCTAGTCTCTACTGTTCTTGTATGTTTCCTATGAGATCATAGGTTTCATACCTCCAATCTTTTTCATGTACCTTTCACCATGAGAAGGCATCCTTATATAAAATTGGAGATGCCCAACCACTTGAGAGAACTTTGGGATAAGTTGAGGATTCCTCTCCTTTAGTTGAGGATCTTCCCTAAGATCATGCCTTGACCCAAGATTTGAACCCAACTACCTTCAGATATTGAGGGGATTATCCCTTGATTTCCTCCAACAAACGAAAAATTCACTCAGAAAGGGTAGCTCTCCCCCAAAAGGGTGCACAGGGTGCTCAAACACTCCCTCAAAGAGGCCCAGGGAGCGCTAGCACTCCCTGACAATGGGTAGGGGAGCGCTCCTCTCCAAAATCCATTTTTGAGTGGTTCTTTCAGTGGAAAAAGGCTTGTACTCCTTGTCAATTGTTTTCTCTTCTTCAAAACTAGTCTTTGAGGTGTCTTAAGTGTCCTTATGATTTCGTTAGAGGCATGACATAGGCAATATAGAAATATGATGTTTGTGACACTTGCAACAATTGTGGTCAAGATGTGACACTTGCGGACAAGATGCGACACTTAAAACACTTGTAATGACGACACTTGCAACACTATTGAAGTGAGTAATTTTGGGGTGTAACACCTATGTAGACTTTCCTCCAGGGTATTTAGTAAACATGTCTCCTTGTGTGCCTCCTCTGCACAATATCTCCTCCAAGGTATTTAGAAACCTTTAGGTTCCTCTCTAAGTATGTGTTTTCTCATGTGTGCTCTCCTGGCACATTATTTTATGAACTCAAGGAAGAGTTCAGACACACACTTTGTGTGTTGGCTACAGAGTTCAATACTCCATCGTGCACTCTTTGCACAGCCTAAAGAACCTAGAAAAAATCCAACAACTCTCAGCAAGATAGTGAATTCTGTCTTAACCATATAGATGGAAACCTATAATACATATACAACATACATGAATGAAAAAACACACATATAACATTCAAATGCATTCATAAAAAACCATTCACCACACAGAAATTGATAAACAGGGAAATCTATTCTTTTTTATTAAAACCAAAATACTAATTACAATGTGTGAGCTTGAAATGCAATTGAGTCTCAGCGCTCTCTCCTTTGCTTACAATGATTTTCATCAACTTTCAGCAACCTCTACTAGGAAATCATTACAATGCTTTATACAACAAGGGTTCGATGAGCTTTCCCTCCAAGATATGCTAGTGGCATCTTATCACAATTAAAACACCTATCTACTGAGGTAGATTACATTGAATGAACATCAATATCTCAAATCCAAAGCCAGGCTCAAGATCTTTGTAACTTAGGCCTATTAAAGGAAACCTTATCTCCAGCCTGTACAAAGGCAATAGCTTAGCTTGTCCAACCTGACAACATTCAATTGTATTAACTTCACATTTAAAATTTAAAATTCAGGGGGAAAATGAGAGGGTTGGTGCCTCTCTCCTCCTTTAATGTGCGTTGATGAGATGGAATGCTGGAGATTTTTTGAGGTGGAGTGATTCTCCTAAATCATTTCCACTATTTTATCCAAGGACCGTTACTTAATCAATTGTCGGGATGGAAGGTCCTTATTCATTTTGGGACTTTGGTGCTCCGGGACTCTGGGATATTACAACTCCCAAGTTGTTCAACTTCCCTGTAGTGATATCTTCTGAAGTTCTTACTCCATCCTTCCACTACTTGATCTAATGGTTGATAAAGGTCTTGAGGGTATCTTACATCAATGGTCTGTGTGAATTTGTGACTTCGGTCTTCGACACTTTTGCTGGTAGAGACATTGGACATCCCTGGAGGCCACTCCCAGACATGAAATGGCATGTTGATGTCATCTATGGTGACGTGGACCCATGGAATGTGTGCCATGTGTCACTAAAAAATGACCAGGTCAGGGTCCAAAGTTTATTGAATCTGGGTGACACATGTCACCACACTGTACCTCGACCACATGGCATATGAAACTTCATCAATCGAAGGGAAAATGCACCATATTTGTTCCACATCTGACGGCCTACATTAATCCTAAATTCTTCCCTCAATATAATGGTGGACGAGATTTTAGGTCTTTGACACTCCGAGACTCCGATTTATAGCAGTTATAAATTGGTTTGATTCTCCTGAAGTTAAATTCTTGAAGTGGTCAATGTCGAATGGCATTGACCAATGACTGATATTTCACCCAAGCCTCCTATCAGATCATATGCTCGATGAGATTTTGTGACTTCGGCCTTTTTCATGCTTCTGCCCTATCTCCCATAATCATTGAAGAGACAAAGTTATAGAGTTTTCCATCTCTTTCTTAGCTTCAATCAAAAACTATGATCACTCCCTAGATCCAAAAAGAATGGCCACGAATCTATGATCCTTCATAAAGGATCGCTTTCTGCACGACGCTCTAGTTTCTGTGTGATCTTTGCAGTGTTAACTTTCCTGAGATTTAAGATCGCAAGGACATATCCATGTATAACCATAATATCATATCCATTGTTCCAGACCATATGAGTATGGTGTTTCACCCTGAAGCTATGATACCAATCTAAAACATACCCAACCACCCACAGGCTGGGCACACTACTTCAAGCCTACTCTATGAACTAATTTTGAATTCTGATAAATTTTTAATTAATAAATATGCATGAAATACTCACATGCATATATCAAGATTCATGCTACAACATAAAATAAATGAACCATATGTCATGCACAACAATAACCAGTAGGTATGCATATTATAGATACAAATTTCACAGATAAATAAATACACAACAAAAATAAATATACAGGTAAATGAAACCATGACAGAAACAGAGATTATCTTTAATGAAATGAATCACCAATTGGTTGCAAACAAAGGACGTTCCACCCAACCGTATACATTGTTGTTCCAAGTCTCAATAGTAATGTCACCCCTGAGCTAGGGCCATGAGTCCACAAGGATGGTTTCAGAGTGTCACTCAGCTTCCCAAACTAGTCAACACTCAAGCTCTCACAAGATTCTCAACACACACACAACAATCCAAAGTACACCAACTCTCTTCTACCTAGTCTGCATAACCCAAGAGAATGGGTGCCCTTCTCTGCCACACAATCCCTCAGGATTTCCACCTCCTCTTATGGATCCAGTGCATCTGGTCAAGAATCTCCATGCTGGGACACTCAATATTCGTAGTTGTGGGAAAATTTTAATGCATGCCAATCCATCTAAAAAATGTAGACATTAATTCATGGTTGGAATACACCAGCAATCATTACTTCCAACCAAACCATGGCTCCTCTCCACAATTCGATTTTCCCTCCCCAACCAAGATCAAAATGAATGAAGAATGAAGAGTGGGTGAGAGAGTGAATGAGTGAATGAGTGTTTGAACCCCCAAACAAACCAAATATGGGTTTATATAATTCTTGGAATTAGACAACCACATGGGCTTCCCCCAAGAATCTCATGTAACTGATATTCTCCATTAAAACAAAAATGGGTAAATAAAAATATAAATTAAACTCTTAGCTCCTCAAGCCCCCTCTCTTGTGGAATCATAGCCCCCTATAACTCTTGTCCTTGCCTATCTTGTAGCTAGTGATGTATTTATTATTATAATTATCAAAACATTGCATTTCCTAGGTACACTCACCTCTTTTAATTATTTGGGCACTCTGGCCTTTCTATATTAATAAAATACATTATTTAATATGGGGTTCAAAAACTGGGGTATTACATGAATACTACACCCTTTGCGCACTGCAAAACTATTGCCATCACTCCTGCTGGGGATTCTTCCTTTCTACACTTTCTCAATAGTTTGCAGGCCATCATTTTGGTATAAAATTTTGTTGTCTGATCGTTAATTTCCTTGATGATGATTATGTGGGTTCCCCTGTTTGTCTCGAATTATGTTTCCACTTATTTTGTGATGTCCTTATCCATGAATTTATTTTCCAGGTAGTCCTCTAGATTTACCCCACTGATAGGTAATCCTGTGATCTTTTCTATGAGATCCAAATCTATGTGGACTAGCCTATCCATCCACAAGATACCTCCATCTACCCGGGACAATAATGGTTTCACACAGTCCCACATTTTTATTGGGCCCTAAATGAGAAATGTCCAATAGATTCATCATGCCCAAATTGTAGATACCTATAACCCAATGCATGAGCTCCAAAATAGGCTTCCCTTGGGGACTTTACCTCCCCTCTTCCCTCCAAGTATGCTTCCTACGCGAAGTCTAGAAAATTCGTTGTGTTATTTATGTTGTGGTACGCATACTTCAACTTTGGTACCTTACCTAACATGTCTTCCAGTGTGACTACAACATCTCGAAGATGGGGTAATGTATTTTCCACTACACTTAGTGCCTTCCTCTTTTGACTTGTGGCTAGTGTTTCTTATGTGGTGTCATATTTGAGTTATTCTTCTTCCTCTCCCTCTATTTCCCACTGATCTGTGATTTCTTCCACCAGGGCCTCATCTGCACTGGCATTTTTTTTTTTTGTCCTTTTCCTCTGTCTCTGCAGGGTTTTCAGAAGTAGTGTTTGCATTGTCGTTAGGGTTTCTGTGTTTGGACCCTCATGTACCTGTTCCACCATTGATAATTATTCATCTACTTTGGTGGGACTGACTGATTCAATCTTGTGTTTTGTTACATCCTCCATCTCCACAAAATACTCTGGTTCTTCCATTCATTCTTTCTTCCTACCAGATTGTTGGGTTACTCACACAAATCGTCTAAGAGCACCAACTTTTAGGGGTGCCATCGAACTATTCTTGGAATCAATATATTGAATTCTCCTCTTGATCTACCACCCTTTTCTCACGCTCTCAAGTGATTTGTTGCTAAAAATTTGCTAAGTGTCAAACTTACCTATGCTTTTCCCTTTTTATAGGCCCGATCATTAATGTCCTGTCTTATTTTTCACTTATTCCAGTCATTTGCGCAGTGTCTAATTTTCCTGCGAGCAGTCTTCCAAATCATGTCTTACCCATTTCTATGTGATGTCATTCCTGAATCAGTTATTCCTCCTAATTACTTATTTTTGGTTTTTTCTTCGTTTTTATGTTTTTTATCTTCCTTTTTCTTCTTTTAGCTTCTACTATTTACAATATGTACAAGTCTACTTATTGCATTGTAACTATTGAGAGTTAGTAGGTTGAATGTCCCTATATAGTTTCAGTCGACTACCATTCACCATTCCTTGCACTTCCTTTCTTGTTAATTCTTTCAATTGTACAACACCTCCATCTGTAACAAACTTTATCTGATATGGCCCTAGCCAATGCATTTTGAGCTTCCCTAGGTGTTGTAAGTATTTACTTTCATAGAGGAGAACCATATCTCCTTCCTTAAAAAAATTTTTCTTGATATGTTTTTCATTCCAAGATTTATCCTTTTCCTTCTATACCTCTTGATGGAAACCTGCCATGATTCTGTCTTCTTCTAATTCCATTAGTTGAGACAATATTTCTTGCGCTATGCCATTTTCTGCCATATCTTTAATTGTTGCAATGCGTAGACTTTGAATTAAATAATCTAAGGGAACTACTTCCTCTTGTCCATACACCAATCTAAAGGGTGTTTATCCTGTTATTTTCTTGCAGTTAGTTCTATAATCCCAATGTTCTATTGGTACCTTCAAATCCCAATCATATATGTTTACATTACAAATCTTTGTCAAGGCATTCTCCAAAATCTTGTTGAAGTCTTCCATTGTGCTATTTTTTTTAGGGTGGTAAGGAGTACTCTTCTGGTGGTATATCTTAAACTTTTCAAGAATAGCCTCAATTGTATTATTGATGAAGTGAGTCCCCTGATCACTCATCAATATTCTTGGACATCCAAATCTTGTTACTACAATCTCAAATAAAAAGCGCGATGCAGTCTCTGCGCTGGAAGCCTTTACTGGTACTACCTCTGCCCATATGGTTAAGTATTATGTTTTTGTAATAATGTATCTGGCTCCTGATCTTCTTTCTAGTGGATTAATTGGACCTATAAAATATATTTCCCATTTATCGAAAACTTGTAAAGTAACATGTGGTGTCAGTGGAATATCATCCCTACTGGATGGCTTCCCATCTCTTTGACAAACATCAAAATTTTAACAATATTCCTTTGAATCCTTATGAACTATGGGTCACCATAATACTGCGTGAAATACCTTCTACGTGGTAGATTTTCTTGTGTAGTGTCCTCCTGTAATTCCTTCATGTGCTTATGCTAACATAATGGGTTTTTTCATTCTCCATCACACATCTAATAAAGATGTTATCTACTACAAGTTTGTATAAATGACCTACAATCAAGTGATAATTTGCAGCTCTGACCACTAATGTTTTCTTATGCACAATAGTAAATTCTCTTGGCGCAAAGCATGTACTAGAAAAGTCAACAATGTCAACAAAATATTCATCTACAATTTTTACTGAAAACAATTGTGCATCTGACAGTTGTCTTCCAAGTTACTGAGTTCTTCTCCATTCGTTATCTTTGACAAGTGATCCATTCCTGCATTCAATATTCTAGTATTCACCACAAATTCAAATTCAAATTATTTAAATAGTAACAACCATCTGCATATCCTTTCCCCCAACACTGGCTTATTAACTAAGTTGTTATCACTGAAATTTCATCTGCAACATTGCAT
>JASDQU010589221.1:24182-41047 GCA_032191745.1 Picea mariana | reverse complement strand
TTTGATTGGTTTATTGTCTTTTATAAAAGAATAGTCTTGTTGATTGGATTGGATGCATACATAAAATACTATAAGGGTGATAGTTATTGATTATTAGTACATGCACGAGACTTGTATGTACTAGCTACACATGCATTTATTGTACATGTACACTAGTATGTATGAGTTTTCTTGGCTTACTTACTAATAGTGTCAGTTAATTGTCATGAATGTGTGAACCATGTTTCTTTTCCTTTGTATCATGAGATACCTTAACTTCGGGAGGAAGTTTCCTGAAGGGTGGGTGTATGTAACAACCCTGGTTAAATAGATGCACAGGTATTATTAAGTATAATTAATTAGATAATCTGACTGTCCTAATATGTTTTAGTTAAATAATAATTATTTATTAATAATATTAATTAATTACTAATTAATTGTTCATATCTGTTAATGATTAATTAATTTATTAATTGACTCATTAAAGATTTGAGTAATAAATAAAGGATTTTAATAACTTTAATTTAAATCCTTATGAAACTTTACGTATAAAGGAGGGGATGAGATAATAAAGGAGGGGATAAGGTAATAATGGGGAGGATAAGGTAATTAATGAAGGGGAGGAGAGTCAATGAAGGGGGGATATGACGAGGAAGAGTCCTATAGGAGAAAGGGGGGATGATTATTATTTTGGGAAGGAAGCATTTTGGAAGGAGCACGATATTTCTGTGGCATATTTTCTGGTTGGAGGAGTTTGGATTTGGGGGTTTTTGGGGAACCATTGCAGGGGACACTGGGTTGCTGGGGGTTTTGGGCAAGGGGGCCAGGATTCCTTTCAGTATCCTGGAGCTAGGGAGTCGGACAGACTACTCCTAGCTGGCTGGGAGGTTAGTCGGTTTGGGCAGGGTTGGGTTAGTGCATCAGGCTGGGCAAGGTAGCAGGGAAAGGACAACCAGATCAGCAAGAATTAGCATCAGAAGGAGGTATTTTATTTATGAATTTGCTGAGTTATTTTCATGTTGTGGATAAATTTTAAATTCTGTTGAATATTATATGCTTATATGATGCTGAATGAATTATTTATGCAATGAGAAAGAAATTATATGTTTAATTGTATGAATTTTTTGGCTTTAATTAATTTGGGTCCCTAAAAATTCCAAAGGTACCATAAAATCAAAATGTACAACAAAAGGAGCAACAGGTACCTCAAACTCCTACAAGTGTTGTTAGAAGATCTACCAAGTTAAGTAGACCCCCTAAACAATACTCTCCTTCATTGTATTATTTATTTTTGACTGATTCTGGTGAACTAGAATGTTATGAAGAGGCAATACAGGTAGACACTAAAAAGAAGTGGGAGCAAGTCATGAAAGAGGAAATGGATTCCTTGGTAAAGAACCAGACTTGGGACTTAGTTCAGTTGCCTGCAAAAAAAAAAATCATTGCAGAATAATGGGTTTACAGGTTGAAGAAAGAAGATGGAGAAAAAAAGAGGCACAAGGATAGAATTTTTGTAAAGGGGTTTGCACAAAAGAAAGGTATATATTTTGATGAAATATTTTCTCTTATTGTTAATATTACTTCAATTAGGACTATTTTAAGTCTTGTGGCAATAGAATATTTGCATCTTGAACAGTTAGATGTAAAAAAAACTCTTCTCCATGGGGATTTGAAGGAAGAGATTTATATGCAACATCCATAGGGGTATGAGGTCAAAGAGAAGGATAATTTGGTATGCAGGTTGAAGAAGAGCTTGTATGGCCTAAAGAAAGCTCCAAGGCAGTGGTATTTGAATTTCGATAGGTTTACGACAGAACAAGGTTATAGTAGATGTCATACTGATCACTATGTTTATTTTAAAAGGCTAGAAAAGGGAAGCTATATTATATTGCCACTGTGTGTAGATGACATTCTTGTTGCAGGATCTAATATGCAGGATATAAATGTGCTCAAGAAGAAATTAGCTAATTCATTTGCAATGAAGGATTTGGGTGCTACAAAGAAAATCCTTAGTATGAGAATAACAAGAAACAGAAAAAATCGCAAATTGACATTGTCTCAAGGTGAGTACATAGAGAAGGTGTTGGAGAGGTTTAGAATGCAGAATGCAAAACCGGTTAGTACACCTTTTGCCAGCCATTTCAAATAAACTAAGGAAATGTGTCCCAAGACATAGGAGGAGATAGAACACATGTCTAGGGTCCCTTATTCATCAGCAATTGGCATCTTGATGTATGCGATGGTTTGCACAAGACGAGAGATTGCACATGCAGTGGGAGTTGTGAGTAGGTATATGAACAATCCAGGTAAAGAACATTGGGAGGAAGTAAAGAGGATTCTCAGTTATTTGAAAGGTATTGCTACTTATGCATTATGTTTTGGAGGTTCAAACACTATTCTACAGGAATATGTTGATTCAGATATGGCAGGTGATAAAAATAGCAGGAGGAGCACCACAGGGTATGTTTTTATTCTATTTGGAATAGAAGTAAGTTGGATTTCAAAACTGCAAAAGGTTGTTGCACTTTCAACAACAGAGGAAGAGTATGTTGTTGCTATAGAGGCTAGTAAAGAGATGATTTGGTTACATAGGTTTATGGAGGAATTGGGAAAGAAGCAAGAGAATAGCAGGTTGTACTATGATAGCGAGAGTCTCATTCAACTTGCAAAGAACTAGGCCTTACATTCAAAGACTAAGCATATATATCTTAGGTACCATTTCATACAATCCGTCTTGGAAGATGGACATTTGAAGTTGGAAAAGATACACACTAGCCAAAATCCTACAGACATGTTAACAAAGGGAGTAACCATGGAGAAATTGAAGTCCTGCTCAGTTTCAGTTGGTCTTCAAGAATGAAGGTGAAGATGAGAAATTTTCCAGGTCCAAGAAGGATCATAGTCCAACAGATACAACAACAGTAGAGTTGTTGAGATCAGTCTCCAAGTGGGAGATTGTTGGTTTTGGAGCCTGATTATCTTCCTGATTTAGAAGTCTTTGTTTTCAGCCATGTTTATACCCCATGAATACTGTACACCCCTCCACGTGGGGGGTGTAGGAGGGGGTTGCCCCCTTTGCAAGGTTCATGGGTAAGTGGGGGTTCGGGGGCGAAGCCCCTGAAGGAAAATTTCCCTATAAATATATATTGTAATTTCATAGTAAATTTGGACTGTTCATTATCAGGTCACAAATCTTACAGTAGAAGTTATGTTAGGGATTTTTTCCCTATAAGGAAACCCTCTTTTATGAGGGAAATATATTGCGGATGTGCATCATTGTGAATATTGTATTATGAGAGAGGAGAATGTGAGAGAAAGAAGAGGAAGTTACAATGGGTGTGTTGTAGGTTGTATCCCTTCATTTTGTTGGATAATAAAAAGGAAGGACCTGGAAATTTCTTTGGTGGACATAGCCCACACTGGTTGAACTACATATCTCTGTGTCTCTATTGTATTGTGTATCTTTTGTGTTTTTTTTCTGCATTTTTTTTTTTTTATTGTTCCGAAATCCTGTTTTTATAACATCTAGAGTCTGAAAGAAAGATCCCAGGAAGGTCTACAATGATCAGGTACAATAGATCTATCTACAGGTTCAAACGATATTTCTTGGCATATGGTTAAGGATTTTGTGGTACATGGTTTAGAGCTCATATTTTTTGAAGTGGTTGATGTATTGAGAGTTTTTATATCAGTTAGGGTTTGATGTCCAATTCATGTGAGGGTTATTATACTTGTTCATGATTATACATACTTGGATGGCACATGACTAGAGAGATATAGATGCACTTGGTTAATGGAATTGTATGAGGATGTATGCATAGGGAACAACTACACTTTGGACACAGTGACAGGTTGCAGGTTGATGTGAGAGAGGCAACAAAGGGTTGGAGTTTTTTAGGAAAGAGAAAACCCTAGTTTTCAAAAGGCATACATAGGTTGCAGTATAGAAAGGCTGCATACATACACAGGATGTAGTATAGAAAGGGAGCGTACATACACACGATGCAGAATAGATAGGTCACGTACACGTTAGATTTTGGTTGGTACAAGATGAGTACAGGTACAGATTGGTTACAATACAATGGACCATGTTGGTTACAGGTTGTTGGCACATATTGGTATAGGTCTACAATGGTATATCTCACAGTGACAGTGTGACAGTGGTTTCATCATTTCACTCATATTTCATGGTGGCAGGACGGGGCAAGGATAGATGGTTGTATCCACCTTCCAGTTTTAGTCGGAGAACATAGGGGGTTGTATCATCCTTCTTGTTGTATCCAAAGAATTAGGGAGTTGGAGCTTCCCTTAGGTTGTAGCCTGAAAATATAGGGGGATCAGAGCCTCCTTCCAGTTGTTGGAGAAAAAAAGAATTTTTTTCTTCCAATGAATGTAATTCTTAAAGACTTATAAGAAAAATCATTTTGTGGTTTTCTCCCGCAATTAGGTTTCCACGTAAAAAATATTGGTGTACGATGCATGTGTGTGATTGTTCATTATTTATGGTTTATTTATTCTGCACTTATTGGATGATAATGTTACATTGATCATAAAGATAAATAACACTTACATATTGTAGTTAAAAGAATGAAAAATCTTTATTATTGATTCAACCCCCCCCTCTCTCAATGATCCAACAATTGGTATCAGATAAGGTTACTTCATAAATCAGTTTAACCACTAAAAGGTAGATCATGGAGAAAAATAGTATGCATAAAAATGGAATACCATAGTTTGATGGACAAAACCATGCATTCTGGAGCAGAATGATGAAAACATATGTACAAGCACATGAATTTGAGGTTTGGAAATTAGTTGTAGATGGATATAAAGAACCAACAGTTCCATAAACAAATGACAATGGAAGGAAACTTAGTCTAAATAATACAAAATCCAAAAATGCACTTATTAATGGTCTTTGTGGTTTGGTATATGTCAAAGTTATGCATTGCGGCTCTACTAAAGAGATTTGAGAAAAAATTCAGAACATTTATGAAGGAGATGCAAAAGTCAAGGAAACAAATCTTCAAACTTACAGAGGTCAATTTGAACAACTAAAGATGAAGGAAGATGAGAATATTGCATCTTACTTCTTATGAGTTTATGAAACAGTGAATGCAATCATAGGATTGGGAGAAAAAATTGATGAATCTATAATTGTTCAAAAGGTACTAATGTTTCTTCCAATAAGATTTGATCCTAAGATCTCAACACTAGAATAAAGAGTAGATCTAGAATCAATAAGCATGGATGAGCCACAAGGAATTTTCACAGCCTATGAAATGAGAACTGAACAAGAGAATCCAGGTATAAAAGAAGCAACATTCAAAGCATCCAAGAAGTCAAAGAAAAAGGGAAAGAAAAAAGAAAAAGAAGATAGAAGCAGCACTGACATCTTGAAAGATGATGAAGAAGTAGCCAACTTTGTCAGAAGACTGAAAAAGGGAACTGATGGAAGATATAGAGGTAAGCTTCCATTGATTTTTTTTAATTGTGATGGTATTGGTCATTTTGATAACAAGTGTATTCAGAAGAAAAATAAAAGAAATGAAGAAGATGATTCAAATAGAAAAAAAACATATAAAGGCAAAATAACCAAAAATAAAGTCTTCAAGAAAAGTTTATCCACCAAAGAAGACGGTTGCTCATCAGACAAAGATGAATTCAGTGAAAGTGAGACAGAAAGAGTTATATTCATGGAAATAGAAAACTGTAATGTCCCCCACCTCTTAGAGAGGTGATGAGAAGGCTCGGTGGCCTGGGCACCCCCACTAGGTCACAGTCTCACACTGAGGGGGAAGTTCAACTAGACTAAATTTATATTTTTAAGTTGACTTGAGAAAGAAAAAGGATAAAGGGAGTAAAAGATAACTCAACAGAAGAATAGAAGTTAACCATGGGAGTAACCTAACTCAACATAGAATCAGAAGGGAAAAAGTATAAGTAAGAGGTTGGGGTGCACCTATTAGGCATTCTGATTTTTGGTATATTTCTTGCTAGTGCTCTTAAGCATTCAGTTGGGGGTTTGTTGTACAAACCCTTGTGGGAAACTCAGTGGTGAAATATCCACTCACCTTGTTCCACAGCTTTGTCTCGGGGATGAAATATTCCTCCACACCATTCTATTCTCATCATATCTCGTTCTAGAGATTCAGCAGACAGTAGGTCGTACTATTGGGGAATTTCCAGTGAGGGCACACCATACCATTGACGAGGGTTCGATTTAGCTATTCAGGAGGGTGCAACTCTCTTAGAAGATTTCACAGTTGGAGAGGTTTGCCTTGTACGTTAGGCTTGAAACTTCAGGAGGAGGATCCCACTGCCCTGATCTATTACTTGATCGAGTTTGGGCTCATTTGGAGCATTCTTTCGTCGGGGCCGAATTATTGAGGACTTATGTCTACACTTGGAGCATGGCACTCTCTGGTTGAAGGGTTTGACATTCAGATCTGCTTGATAATGGTATTCATTACTTATTTATTCTTTAGAGGCTTCTTTTGTATTGACAGGAGCATTTTGTAGAAACTCATATCTATTGTTGTATGGCCATCTGAGGTTTATGCCAGATCGGCCATCAATTGTATTGATCCTACATTGCTTATAATAAAAGGGTCAGATCTTTGCTTGTGCTTCTATATTTTGAATGTATGATGATCTTCATGTGTTGAATGAATCTTGTATGCACTTAATAGCCCAATAAACACCGGCACATCCACAAACCTGTGGTAGTTAGTGATTCCAAGCCAAAATTTGGCTTGGCATCATTACAGTGGTATCAGAGCTTCGATCCTCCAAACCTGTGGAGGGATTGACGCATGCAGAGGTGCAGTAGTATTTTTATGGGTCGAAAGAAGAAATCGAGCAGTGAAACAGAGGCCGAAATGGAAGGGTCAGGGGATGACCATGAGACTCTAGGCTTGGCTCTCATAGCAGTCCAGTTTGATAAGTTCCAGCAATCCATCAACTGCACGGAAAGCACATTGGTCCAACACTTGGGCGAGTACCATGAAACCAGCAGAAGGGGGCAGGCCAAACTCTCTGAAACTTTGAAGAGGGTTGACGAGAACCTGCAAATAATGAACAAGAATCAATCCAACCTAAATGAACTTCTGATGCAAGTGTCCCATCAAAAGAAGAACCCTGATATGTATGGGAATGAGGAGATCAGATATAATCCGGAGAAAGTAGTTAGATCCGAAGGAAGTATGGACAGAGACACGGGCTAGGGTCAGATGGGTAGCAGGGTCAATCAGAGACGATACATACCTATATTCACAGATGATCATCTTGTTCGACATTTAGGTAGTAGAGCTAACCCTAGACCCTACATGCCCACATTCACAGATGAGCAAGGGCAACAGGAACAGGTAGAAGAATTTTTGGAACAAATAGCAAGGAGTACCAAAGAATACTATAGTTTGGATATGAAGGTCCAAAGACAAATGTCCCTAGATCAGTATTGCCAAATCAGGTTCAGAAATCAACCTAGGACAAACCACAGGGGTAGTTTTGAGTTTGAACGTAGAGCAGGAAAGATAGAAATTCCATACTTCGACGATACGGCCAAGATGACAGCACAGTCTTGGGTACAAAAGTTGGATACCTACTTACAGCTCAACCCCATGAGGGAGATGGACGCCATCAAGTTTTCCACTATGTACTTGGATGGCAAGGCTCATGACTGGTGGTATCACGGACTCACCACACTCGGCCACAATCAGATTGTGTCCTATACAGAATTCACTCAGAGGCTCATAGATAGATTTGATCAAGGAGATCCTAAGTTACATTTCCGAGAGCTCACCCAACTCAAGCAAACAGGTACAGTTGAATCATATATTGATGAATTTTAGAGGTTGGCAGTAATGGTGCAAGATATGTCCCCGACCAGGCTCATGATTCTTTTCACAGAAGGGTTGATGGAACCTTTGAAGGGTTGGGTAAAGGCCTTCAATCCTACTAGACTACAAGAGGCCATTTGGAAGACGAGGGATTTGGGTCCAGCCGCTAAACCTAAATTCATACCCAGACCACCTCTCAACAATGGTGGAAGAGATCAAAGGCCTCCAATAAACCAGGGGGGNGAACTGAGGAGGAAACAACTCTGCTTCACATTGAAGGAACCATGGAACCCATCGCACAAGTGCATGAGACGTGGTCAGGTGCACTACATTGAGGTCACTTTAGACAACAAAGAGGAAGATGAGATTGGCCAGATACAGAACATGGAGGTAGAAACCACTGAGGTAGTAGAGGAGGAGCAGATCATGGGACAGGATAGTATGGCCACCTTGGAATCTATCAGTGGGGTATCCAAGTATAACACCTTCCGAATAAGGGGGGTCTTGCAGGGTCAAAGAGTTTCGGTCTTGATTGATGGAGGGGCTTCCCACAACTTCATTGATGCAGCATTATTGAAAAGGAGGCACATACCCACAGTAGAATTTGAAGGATTCAAAGTGGAGGTTGCAGGAGGAAGCACTATGCCCTGTGACAGATATATTTTGGGCATGAAACTTACCTTGGGTAGGCACGAACTGATACAGGATGTCTATGTCATAGAACTTTCGGACACCAACATCATCCTAGGGGTTCAGTGGCTCAGCACATTGGGGCCTATCACCACCAACTACAAAACGATGGAAATGTCATTCACATAGGAAGGCGGATGAAAGGTAGTACTGAGGGACATGACAAGGAATGTTGCAAAGGTAGTCACGGCCAAGAGGATGGAAGCCATATTCCAGAAGGATGAGATAGTATACGCAGCAGAATGCAGGATTGTGACACGTATGGATGAACAGGGCAAGGTTCACTACACTCCAGAGATCAAAGAAATCCTTGAGAGGCACCAAAAGGTGTTTGGGCCTATTCCTCCAGGGTTACCACCAGATAGGGGGTTTGAGCACATTATTGAGCTAGAGGAAGGTGCCAAACCAGTTATCACCACACCATACAGACACCCCAAGAAGTACAAAGATGATATAGAGAAGGCCATCAAGGAACTTCTAGACATGGGGCACATCAGGCCCAACAACAACCCTTTTGCTTCTTCAATAGTACTGGTGAAGAAGAAAGATGGCACTATGAGAATGTGTATTGACTTCAAGGCTTTGAACAAAAAGACCATAAAAAATANTCTGGTTATCATCAGATCAAGATGAGGGAGGAAGACATCTCAAAAACAGCTTTTAGATGTCACTACAGCCATTATGAGTTTTTGGTGATGCCCTTTGGTTTAACCAATGCCCCTGCTACATTCCAATCATGTATGAACCATGTGTTCAACAAGCAGTTGAGGAAGTACCTGTTGGTATTTTTTGATGACTTGCTTATCTACAGTAAGACGTGGGAGGAGCATCTCAGGCATGTGGATCAAATTTTGTCAATCATGGAGGAACAATCATTGTATGCTAAGGAGTCCAAATGTGAGTTTGGAATGACAGAGGTCCTTTATTTAGGACACATCATCGGGGCAAAGGGGGTACAGGTACATCAGGAGAAAATACAAGCCATCATGGGATGGCCTACTCCTAAGACACTCACCGAATTGAGAGGATTTCTGGGTATGTGCATGTATTACAGGAAATTTGTCAAAGGATTTTCTCAGTTGTGTGCACCTTTGACCAATTTGACTAAGAAAGGAGCCTTCAAGTGGGACGAGAAGGCTCAAACAATGATGGACAAGATGAAGGAAGTGATGAGTACGTGCCCAGTCTTAGCCCTTCCAGATTTCAGTCTTCCTTTTACCTTGGAGTGTGATGCCTCTGGGGAAGGGATAGGGGCCGTACTGATGCAAAGGAGGCACCCTCTTGCCTATGAGAGTCGGAAGCTCAGGGGTCCCGAACTACTCTACAACATTTATGACAAAGAAATGTTGTCTATCATGCATGCACTAACCAAATTCCGGCAATACTTGGTTGGTGCCAGGTTTGTGGTCAAGTCAAATCATAACAGTCTCAAATATCTATTGGAACAAAAGGACTTGAACGAGAGGAAACAAAAATGGGTAAGAAGAATACAGGCCTACGACTTTGACATTGCGTTTGTCAAGGGGAAGAACAATGTGGTGGCTGATGCCTTATCCAGGAGGCCATCCATTCTTTCCATAACAAGGGTAACAGTTGAATGGAAAGACCATTTGGTGATGGAGTATGCAAAGGATCAGTTTGCATGCCAGCTACTGGACAGACAGGTACAAGATGAAGATTTCAAGGTTATAAATGACCTCATCTACTACAAATATCAAATCTTCTTGGTTCCTGGATCGACCTTCAAGGCTAAAGTATTACAGGCATGCCATGACTCACCAATGGCAAGACATCAGGGGATCAACAAGACATACAGGCAGGTGAGAGAAAGGTTCTCTTGGAAGGGTCTCAAGGAGGATGTGATTAAGCACGTCAAAGAGTGTACTACATTTCAGGAAAACAAGGATGAGCACACGCACCCAGCAAGACTATTGCAACCCTTGCCCATTCCAGAGCACAAGTGGGAAACCATATCCATGGATTTCATCACTGGACTGCCAAAGACGCAAGGGAAGGACTGCATATTTGTAGTGGTGGACAGGTTAACAAAGTTTGCACATTTCTTTGCCATAGCTACTGACTTCAGTGCAACACAGGTGGCTGAACTGTTCTTCATGGAGATTTTCAGGTTACACAGCCTACCCAAGACCATTGTCAGTGATAGAGATAGCAGGTTTATGAGTACTTTCTGGTAGGAGTTATTCAGGTTGGTTGGTACAGCCTTGACCCCTAGCACCAGCTATCACCCTCAGATGGATGGACAGACAGAGATAGTCAACAAATGGGTGGAGGGATACCTCAGAAACTATGTGGCATGGCAACATAAAGCATGGACCAGATGGTTGCATCTGGGAGAGTACTGCTACAACACCACCCAACATATGTCCATTGGCATGTCACCATTTCGAGCCTTGTATAGCTATGATCCTTTATCGTTTGTGAAGATTGTGTTTGGTGACAGCAGGGCACCTATGGTACAGGATTGGATCGAGCAGAGCCAAGACATTCTCAAGGAACTGAAGGATCATCTATAGAGGGCACAAAACCTACAGAAGGTCCAAGCAGACAAGCACCGATTTGATCGTACTTTTGAGGTTGGCGACTTAGTCTATCTGAGATTTCAACCATACAGGCAGGCTTCCGTTAAAAGAAGCGGAGCAGAGAAACTGCAGCCACATTTCTTTGGACCTTATAGGGTCAGCAGAAAGATAGGGGTCGTAGCTTATGAACTGGAGCTTCCGCAGGGCAGCGAAATACACAACATCTTCCATGTCTCATGTCTTAAGAAAGCCCTTGGCCAACACATAAAACCTATTGAGGTATTACCCCCCATGGACGAAGAGAGACAACTTATTCTAATTCTAGAAGAGATATTGGAAGTCCAAGAGAAGAGGCTCAGAAACCGAAGCATCAAGGAGTACCTGATCAGGTGGAAGGATTTACCCATTGAGGATGCCACTTGGGAAAAGGAGCACGTGGTCAGAGAAGCATGTTTGGAATTGATTGAGGAAAAGCAATTTCAAGCAAGGGAGACTGTAATGTCCCCCACCTCTTAGAGAGGTGATGAGGAGGCTCGGTGGCCTGGGCACCCCCACTAGGTCATACTCTCACACTGAGGGGGAAGGTCAACTAGACTAAAGTTATATTTTTAAGTTGACTTGAGAAAGAAAAAGGATAAAGGGAGTGAAAGATAACTCAACAGAAGAATAAAAGTTAACCATGGGAGTAACCTAACTCAACAGAGAATCAGAAGGGAAAAAGTATAAGTAAGAGGCTGGGGTGCACCTATTAGGCATTCTGATTTTTGGTATATTTCTTGCTAGTGCTCTTAAGCATTTAGTTGGGGGTTTGTTGTACAAACCCTTGTGGGAAACTCAGTGGTGAAATATCCACTCACCTTGTTCCACAGCTTGGTCTCGGGGATGAAATATTCCTCCACACCATTCTATTCTCAGCATATCTCGTTCTAGAGATTCAGCAGAGAGTAGGCCGTACTATTGGGGAATTTCCAACAAGGGCACACCATACCATTGAGGAGGGTTCGATTTAGCTATTCAGGAGGGCGCAACTCTCTTAGAATATTTTGTAGTTGGAGAGGTTTGCCTTGTACGTTGGGCTTGAAACTTCAGGAGGAGGACCCCACTGCCCTAATCTATTACTTGATCGAGTTTGGGCTCATTTGGAGCATTCTTCCATCAGGGATGAATTATTGAGGGCTTATGTCTACACTTGGAGCATGGCACTCTCTGGTTGAAGGGTTTGACATTCAGATCTGCTTGATAATGGTATTCATTACTTATTTAGCCTTTAGAGACTTCTTTTGTATTGATGGGAGCATTTTGTAGCAGCTCATATCTATTGTTGTACGGCCATATGAGGTTTATGCCAGATCAGCCATCAATTGTATTGATCCTACATTGCTTATAATAAAAGGGCCAGATCTTTGCTTGTGCTTCTATATTTTGAATGTATGATGATCTTCATGTGTTGAATGAATCTTGTATGCACTTAATAGCCCAATAAACACCCGCACATCCACAAACCCATGGTAGTTAGTGATTCCAAGCCAAAATTTGGCTTGGCATCATTACAAAAACTCTGATAAAGAATACACAGAAGAAGAATATGAAGAGGAAGAAGTTGACTACAGAGAAGAATTGTCGAGTTCCATAAATGTTATAAAAAAGAAAAAGAAGAAAAACAAATCACTAAAGGCAGAACTAAAAGGTAAAGAGGAAACAAAAAATTCCAACTCTAAAGAATTAGAGCAGATGATCTCTAATCTAAAAATTCAATTTGAATAAGACAAAAGAATCGAAGAAACACTTAAAGAACAATTGGAAGAAAAGGATAGGATCATTGGAAATTTGGAAGAAGAGGTTGTTACATTGAGAAAATAACTCCAACAAAAAAAATATGTAGAATCGCTCAAAGGTTTTGGACAATATTATCAATAGTTAGAGGCCACATCATGAAAAGTCTAGTCTAGGGTACAATCACACAAAAAGAGGTTCAAGCTCCAAAACTACAGATCAAGAAACACAACCAAGAATCTATGCAGATACAGTTAGAGGAGACAATACGTTTTACAGGGAAGATCACATGGGCACTCCTCAACCTAGAAGATTCATATTTCAGAATCAGTGAAAGTCAGAAACAAGAAGGCCTTAGGAAGAAGAAGGATTCAAAAGAGTAATGGGTAAATTCACGGAGGTGGGTAACACTTTCGTGACAATCTGCTCTCCAAAATTTCAAAAAACATTGTTTCGGCCAAACTAAAATTATTTTTTGGCCGAAAGATAATTTTTTTGGCCGAACTAATTTTCAGCCAAACTATGGAACGTCAAATCAAATGATACAGTGACGGCACCCTCGATTTTCATGTAGAAATTTAGTCGGATGGATTTTTTCCATCCGGCAATATCTTTTGGCCGAAAGATATTCAAGCCGAAAATTTCTTTCCGCCGAAATATTATTTCGTCCAAACTATTATTTCAAACAAACTATACTTTCGACCGAACTATTCTTTCGACTGAAAAATTGTTTATATATTAACCGAACATCGAAAATGTAATGTTTTTCTCATCTCTTCCCGACAGTGACTGTGAGTGACTGTGAGTGGTGTTGGCACAGAGGTCGTGTTGGTGGGCACTCCTTTAGGAGGTTGTGTTGTTGTGTTGGTGGGCGGTCGGGCGGGCTGAGTTTCAGGTAAGTTCAAAATTCCAATTGTGATTTTTTTTTTTTTTTAAGTTAAATGGCGGCCCCTATAGCCAATCCATGGGCACGCCAACGGCTTGGCCACAAGTTTGGGCCCCCACAGACAAGTCACAGTCCACTAGACTATGACTTGGCCTTGGGGGGCAACTCTGTGGCACAGTTCAGCTACTTTTGTTTCCTTTGCCTAACATGGCTTAAATTTTAGGAATTTTCACAGTCGTCAAACACTTTTTGATGAAGTTCTACTTATGTGTCCCTTTGTAATATTTGTTTTGAGTCTTTGAAGTCTATTTGAGTTTAAATTCTTTTGTTTTTAGAAGAAAATATATATCATTGTTTAGATATAACATATGCACAGTGCATATGTTATATAATATAACATTTTCACAGTTCATATGTTATATAATATAAAATTATCCAATCTGTGATCAGGTAAGAGTGCAACACTTAGTAAAGAAAGATTTCTTATGTGCCAATATTAAAGGCATACCAAGTTGTTGTACAGTAAACAATGAATCCCAGGATTAGGAAGGTGTTTCGTTATCCAAGGTGTGATTAGATAAGTCACTTTTGTTTTTAAAAGAAAATATATATCAATGTTTAGATAATTTGATATACTCTCATTTTGAAAACAGTTTTAATCTTTGTTTAGTCGTCTTCTATTTTTGTATAAAATAGGATAAGTTCTAACAGTTAAAATGTCAATAAGTTTCTAGAGTTTTCTAAATCCATAATTCTGCACTTCTACCATTATTTCCGGCTTCTTTGTATGCCCCTTTCAAAATATCATCAGATTTGCAAAGTCTTAGAATTAGAAATAATGACCTGCTTTAAATAAAAACAATATTATTATTAATTATTTAACCTTTAAATCACTATAATATTTATCATATTTATCGAGAAGATCCTATGAAGTATCCCAGCCAACCATCATATATTATACACTATAACAAGTAAACTATGCATGTTGGAAAATATGGAAAATATATTGAATGATCGAATTCCAAAACAAAACATCCTAGAAAATCATTTTCTAGATCACAAAGATAATGTAAGAATATCACTTAAACTACTCCATTAGCATCATTGTAGACATTACCATTTGGAACCATTAATTTTGTGACAATTAAGACTCACTCAATTGCATCTTCTTCAAAATATATACGTCGTTAAAATTCACATTACTATTTGTAGAAATAGGCTTCATTACCACCATAAATTTTGTGACAATTAAGAATCACTCAATCGCATCTTCTTCAAAATATATATCCCATTAAAATTCGCATTACTATGTTTACAATAGGTTGTGATGCACTTACATTTGAAATTATTGTCATGATTTCTCTCAATCAACATGAATTTCGACCTTATATGACTATATTTTATCTAGATTTGTAACTCCAACTAAGCCTCACAATTATTACATTTTCTCCACCTCATCTTAATTTATATTAGGAATATGAGCAACCCTCATACCCATCCCATGTAACATGACAATAAAGGAATCAGTATAAAAACTCAATGACATAAACAATGCTAATGGGAAGTTTATCAATGGCATATAATCCATGTTCATGCAAGACCTTCACCTTGTCGTGATTAAAACATGTTGATGTTATTAGTGGGTGTGTGAGGTTACGAAGATTAAACTCTTTGTTTTGGCGATTCTAAAGCATTGCATTATATGTGGTCTTAGTGGATCCAACCATAGGGAAATTTTAAGGAATCTTAAAGAAATGTTCTAATACGTTTTTTTAGTGGATCCAACCATAGGGAACTTTTAATGAATATTAAAGAAATGTTATAAGGAATATATATGTGGTCTTAGTGGATTCAACCATGTTCAAAGAGTATGAACATGCTATTGAATTAATTTTGGGTAGTTATTCACTCAATGTTAGACTTTATTGATTTCTATATTCTCAAAAGAGTGAGTCAGAGTAAATGGATAAATACATGTTAGAAGTTGAAATCATGTGTCTCAACAAGAATGTATTCTCTTCTCTAGTGATCTTAGTAAAAAAGGAAGGATAAGTCTCAAAGGATGGTCCTAGACAATAGGGAATTTAATAAATTGCACTTAAAGATAAGTTTCTCATTCCTACCATTAATAAATTATTAACTTGTATTTGCAATCCCCTTGCTTGTTGTTTTTCTTAATTGATTTCCATTGGCGAACCCAACTTCTGATTTCAATGACTTCTATGTGTGGGTTTTATTGATTATTATGAAAATATTGTGGTTTTATCTTCTATCCCTTATCCATTTAGTCATCAGTATGTGCCTGAGCAGTTGGTCAAGAGCTGAATCGACGATCGTCACTTTGGTGTTTAAAGACCTATAGATTCAAATGCCCTCCTTTTTTGTGCATGGATGATGAGTGACGGATAAGAATTTACCATGTTGTCTATCCCTTTACTTATATTTGAGTTGATTTATTCATGTATGAATGTTTAATATTTTCACCTTCTTATGAATGAGTACCTCTGCGGCTTGATTGATTAAAACTTTGATTTCTCTCTGCGTTTTTAATTGCTTGAACTTGGTGTTATCACTAAAATTTCATCCGCAAATGGTTATAGGAATCTAGCATCTTCAAACAGCTCTGAGCTCACCCATAGACCAAAATTACCAAAAAAGCATTTCCAAAAGGTCCAAAACTATACAACCAGTTATAAAATCAAGATGTGCTATGACTATACAGGGCGCACGTGCACATGCGCCATCAAGAAGCACAGGAAAAGTGCACATGTGCACGATGCACGATTGTGGATGCTAAAAGCCACACACACCTGAGAACGACGCATTTATGATGTTGGTCGGCCTCCCACCCACTTCTGGTTCATCTTCCAAATCAATTTGACATCCAAATATCGGCTGGATCCAGCTAGGTGGCTGGTCAAAGACCTAAAGGTTCCCTAAACAGCCCCTTTTCACACTAAAGGTTGGTTGCACAATACCTCAAAGTGGTGCTATAAAACAAGGCCATGGGTGCACCACATTTTCAAGGAATTCATTTGTAAGGTTATGCTGCTACTATTCTCTTGGGGAATCCTCTTGTCTCATCAAGAGCATACTAGAACCATTCCATTTGGGCAATCCACATCACCTTTTGAGTGGTTTATCTTGGGATTCTTT
>JASDQU010589221.1:13595-24093 GCA_032191745.1 Picea mariana | reverse complement strand
AGAAGGGACCCTAAGTCCCATTTCTTTTCGGTGTTCTCTTTTCACTAATACAATCCTTTCCATTGGTGACATGAGTCTTGTTTGTTTCTTGTTCTTATGTCCTTATGCACAATAGTTTAGTTGTTTTCTCATTTCCTAGTTTAATTCTTAGCTTAGTCTTTTATGTTTATTTTTCTAACCCTTTTCTTTACTATTGTCTTGCTGAGCTAACCCAACTAATCTTGTAAGCACCTCTATTTTTCTCATTTAGGTGACAAAAGAGGCACAACATATTGGAGACCATACTGGGGAAAGGTATCAATTTTCTACCCCATTTGGGTTATTTTAGCTTTTCTTTCTATTCATTTAACCCGCAGGTACCATAACTGGCCCAAGATGACCTATAAAACATCTAATTCAAAGCTGAGTTGAGAGAATTCCATCCGAAATTTTTTTCATGGCCGTGTGACAGCTATGCACGGATTTATTGGCCCACAGTCGCGCATCGTGCAGACGTGCACCAAAATCACTGTATTACTCAGCGCCTTCTCTGCACTTGTGCTCAAAAGTCTTTTTTAGTTCGCGCATTAGCACTTAGAGCACCTCTGTCTACTCTGATACCCGCACACCTGTGTAGAAAAATACACATTGTAAGGCTTTTTTTTATCTGTGAAGGCCCATAGCCTTCTTAAAAGATGATTCCATGCATGTTGTAATCTGCACCACACTTAGTTCCCTGTCCATATAAAGAGATTAGTCAAACCACATAGGCACTTAGGGGGTTTAAAATCATTATTTCCTATTTTGCTTTCATTTTTCCACATGGATGGTCTGCTTTGACTACGAGTATAAGTTGGAATCATTTGTAATTATATATAAAACTTGAATTGGGACCAGAAATTGGATATCAATCGTTGAGTATGCTCTTCTCTCGCACTTCAAAGTGATCTTGAGAATCAGAAAGAGGTTGTAGGACAATTTCATCTCCCTTAAAAAGACAAAATCTTTAGGAGAGAACAACACCCCCTTGGGACTCCTCTTAGTTTATTTTTCAAACACACCTTAAACTTGTAACGAGCCCATACATGCCCACATGCTACAAAGATAGGATAGTGTTGAAATTTACTTTCTTAGATTAAATCACTAGGGAAGTTTAAAGGTTTTGTAACGGGCCCATACATGCCCACATGATCACAATCTAGGATAGTTTCAAATCTTTCTTATATTAAATCACAATAGGGAGTTAAAGGAATAGTAAGGACCCACATGTCCACGTGCTAGTTTCCTAGGGACTTTAAAATTCCGCAAGCTTGTACCAATGACACATAGTAACTTAGGTAATCAACACTTGTAAGGACCAAGCGAAGTGCACATGCAGCAAGGTGACACCTAAATTATTAAAAATTGGCACACTTTCACTTGTTCACACACAAAGTCACTTCTCACTCACATAGTCTTCATCTCGAAACGTGGAGGTTGAAGTAAGTTACCTCCAAAGGGATTCCAAAACACCCCACCCTTTCTTGATGAAAATATCCACTCCCACTTAATTTCAACGAGGTTGGTTCACACCCCCAATATCTCAAAAAACCACATCTAAAATTTTTCTAAAAACTCACTAAGTTTACCTCCACAGGAGGTGCCAAAAGAAATCTTTTAGTCTAGGTAGGATTTCGGGGATAGGCATCCAAATAACTCCCCATTATTTGGTTTTCACATTTTCAAAACAATAGAAGTTGTCAAATAGGGAACCTTAAATCCTCGAAGTCAAGTGTTCCTAACACCATAAGGCAGGGAGATACCCGTGAAGGGTTGAAGGTTGAGGTTTGGTTGTTCTATGCTTCCCCCCTTCAAGCACCCACCTCTTGGATGGGATCCAACCTGTGACCCATTTTTGAGGCCGAAAATCTAAATTCCATACTTTGATCGAGGCACCTAGTGACCAAAATTTAGGACATCTACCCAGGTGGCAATTGTGGGCTGCAATTGTACCTTAATCAGATTTTGTGTGGCTATTAGGAAATATTACCAGTTCTTTCAGGATATGCCCACTCTACCCCTCATTATAATTGATTGCTTCATCCTTGATGCAGACCCCTGACCCTCAAGCCAAGATCCGCGCAGGATCATTCCAAATCTTCCCCTGAGTCTAATTGACTCTTTGATTTCCCCTCAGGGAATACTTCACACACACACAAACAGGTGTATTCCATAGGTCCTTCTAAGTTATTACTATGTGATCAAACACCACGTTAACTCCACAACCGACCAATAAATGTGATTGGCTTTTTCCCTTTCAGGATTTCGGATTTCGCGATTTCGCAAATCTTGATGTCGAGCCCATTGTCTCTTCAACCTCCGAAACCCAAAACGTCAATGAGGGTTGACTCCTTCAATGCGTCGAACACACGCCTCTTGTTGCCACTTATTTCATCTTTTCAGGACTTGAGTGAATGACCAACACTCATTCCTCTTTCCTTATGATTTTCTAGTTTCTGAAATTTCCCCCCTTTGGCAAGATCAAAGGTCTTTCAGGATTTTCCCCAAAGCTTGACCACCCCTTTGACTTCCGTCAAACGTACCCTTTGGCAAATGCTTAGGACCCACCTTTCAGATTTTTCCTTTTCGCGGTTTCAGGAGTTGTGTGACCATGCAACTCTACCTCTCGACTCCTGAAACCCCGAAACCCAAAGCGCCAAAATCCCTAAATTCCACACCAAATTCCTGTCGCGTTTCGTGACTTTGGGATTTTCACTCCACTATGTCCTGGCTCCTTGTCGTCAAGATTCCCGGTATGCCAAACCTCGAAATACCAAAATGTCGATGTTTCACACCAAAGGCACATCGCATTTCACGACTTCAGGATTTTCAATGCTAAGGTCCTAGTTCCTTGTCATCAAGATTCCCAGTATTCCGAACCCTGAAATACCGAAATTTCACACTTGATTATCCTTTTCGCGAACCGAAAGTTTGAGTGACCAAGGGTTTTGACCTGCACTCCCAACTTACGAGTCCCAAATTCCCAAAATGATTTGACGTCTTAGATCGACCATGATCAACGATCCACGTTGTTTCTTGATGTCAGGGTGCGGAATTCGTCCAACTCCTAACCACCTTGCAGCTTCTTTGGATCCTACGGTCCCCGCGATTTTGCGAGTTCTCCTCGGAGAATTTTGACCGCCCGATTCACTCCTCAATGACTTCTATGAGACGAATCAGTGTCCTCCCTCCTGAGCTTTCACTTGTGAACTTAATTCTCCAAGAAATATCATGCTCGCACTCCTTGCAGAAATCTTTCAAATAACCTCTAGTTATTTGAGTCCTCGACTTTGTGCACTCTTTGCAATAGCAGCCCTTACACCTTCACCTTAGTTGATAAATTTTAAGGTTTCAACTAGCCTACACACACCTTGCACGACTTTGTGCCTCACCTGCACTTCTATGGTAAATGAGAACAATGGTATCTCTCCTGAGCTTTCTGAGATAAAACTCAGACTCTTGCCAATGCACACCTTGTGGATGTTTCACTGCACTCCTTGAAGGAACTCTCATAATGAGAAACAATTGAAACTCATTCTTCTCCTCTCTCAGACTTTATATACTTAACATGAAATCACACATTCAACACAACATTGAAACAAATGCATAAACAGAGAGAATAAAACAACTGTAAGCATACCATTCAACAAATGTAAATAGTAAGCATCATAACACCATGAAAATTGAGTCAAAGCTTCACATATTAACTCAAGTTCTCCTATACATGGGTTCTTCTCTACAGTTCTCTGCTTCAGCTCTCAATGATGATAATGTTCTTCCTCTAATGATACAATAATACAAGGGTGAGGGTTTCTATATCTGTTTTCCCTCTTACTCTCTAAACTGTCTAATCTATGAATTCAAATCTACTTACTTTCATTAATTACGTATAAATGCCTTTACATTCTACAGATGAGAGCAGTGCTCAAGATCTGTTTACAACATCTAAGATATAAATGTAAGTATGCTTTCCCCATCTATCACATTAATATCCACTTCACTAACTTTTCAAAACATTTCAAAAACGTGCGCTGGTGCTTTTCCATCTATCTTCTACCTTTAAGCTTGCTTGGCTGGTTGCTTATGATGCTCCTGCATCATACTCTCTTGGTTGAAAAATTTTATGAACTCTTGTTCATGAGCTCTTGCACGGTCTGTCCATGCTTATGAATTTCTACTTCATCTTCCCAACTAGCATCTTCAACTGGATGTCCCTTCCATTTGACCAAGTATTCAAAATACTCTTTTTTTCTGGTCTTTTTGCTAATCCTTTTATCAATTATGCCTTCCATCTGTGGCTTTTCAGCTATAGGCATTTGTTTTTAACATTGAATCTCTTTCTATTCCTTCTCTTCTCTTGCTTCTTCAACTCTGTAAGGGTACAAATCCACAACATCGAATATCGGTGAGATTCTGATCCCATTTGGTAATTTAATCTCATATGTGTTTGCCCCAAATTTCCTTATGACCTTGCACGGTCCAATCGTTTTCATCTTCAGTTTGTTATATGTTCCCCTTGGGAACCTTTCTTTCCTCAAATGTGAAAGAATCAGATCACCAACTTCAAATTGAAGTTCTCACCTATGTTGATCTTCTCTCCGCTTGTATTCTTGACTTGAACTCTTCAATCGCTCCTTGACTCGGCTGTGAAGCTCCTTCATTCCTTCTACAAAGTCTTCTGCACTAGCACTCCTAAATTCATCTTGTTTAGAATCTTTCAATTCAGAAAATCCCCTTGGTTTCATTCCATATACAATCTGGAATGGAATCTGCCTTGTGCTTCTGTTAAGCGAATAATTATAAGCAAATTCCACCTGTGGCAGAATGTGATCCCATTAACTGTGGTGTTCAGTCCCTAAGATCCTCAACAAATCTCCCAAGCTTATGTTCACGACTTCTGTCTGCCCATCTGTTTGAAGATGATATGTTGATCTAAAAGACAAACTTGTCCCCATCTTTTTCCATAAGGTCCTCTAGAAATTCCCTATGAACTCGGTATCTCGATCAGACACGATACTCCTTGGCAAGCCGTGAAGTCTGACGACTTCCTTGAAAAACAATTTCGCAATATGAGTTGCATCACTGGTTTTCTGGCATGATATGAAATGTGCCATTTTTGAAAGTCTGTTGAATACCACAAAGATTGAATCATAGCCTCTATGTGTTCTTGGCGGTCCCAATATAAAATCCATGCTGACTGCGTCCCACAGCTTTTCTGGTATAGGTAATGGTTGATATAACCCTATGTTCTGCCTTTTCCCTTTTGTGTGCTGACAAATCCTGCATTTGTCCATGAACTTATTAACATTTTTCCTCATCCCTGGACAAAAATATAAGCCATTCAACTTTGAGAATGCCTTATCATGACCGAAGTGTCCACCCAATCCTCCACTGTGTTTTTCCTTTAGTAGGTTCTCCCTCATGGAGCATTTTGGAATACATAGCTGATTGCCCCAGAATAATAACCCATCATGGATCATATACTCGTTCCATTGGCTTCTGTCCCTGAGAAATGGATTCTCAGATGCCTCATATGCCTCCTTAAAATCTGGTTCATCGCCATACATTTCTTTGAGGTTATCAAAACCTAAAGTCTTGACTCTAAATTCCTACATAAGAAAACATTTCTTGCTCAAAGCATCAACAACTTTGTTAGCAGTTCTAGAAATATGCTTAGTCACAAAAGTAAAATTCTGCATGAATTCAACCCATTTAGCATGCTTTTGTTTTAACTTCTTGTGTTGAGTCACGAATTGTAAAGCATGATTATCACTATACAAAACAAACTCTTTAGGAACCAAATAATGTCTCCATTTCTTCAGTGCTTGTATGACTACATAGAATTCTTTGTCATATGTTGAGTACTTGATCTTTGCTCCATTCAGTTTCTCACTTAAATATGCGATCGGCCTGTCATCTTGGCTCAAGACCGCTCCAATTGCAAATCCACTTGCACCACACCTGACCTGGAATGTCTTGCTAAAATCCGGCAAAACCAAAATTGGTTGCTCCATGATCTTCTTCTTCAACAAGTTGAAGCTCTTCTCTGCTTCTTCTGTTCAGTGAAAATATTTATGTCTTTTCTTCACTGTATCCATCATTGGTGCGCTAATTCCACTAAAATTTCGAATGAATTTCCTATAGAAACTTGCCAAACCATGGAAGCTTCGAACTTCAAACACACTCTTTGGTGATGGCCAATTCTTAATTGGATCTACCTTTTTTGGATCCATCTTCAACTCATTTGCAGAGATAACAAAACCCAAATAAATGAGTTATGTCCTCATAAATGACGATTTCTTCATATTTATCAACAATTTCTCTTGTTGTAATCTTCTCATTACTGCAGCTAAATTCTTCAAGTGTTCTGCTCCTGTTTTGCTGAAGATTAATATATCATCAAGATATACGATGACGAATTTCCCAATAAAATCCTTCAAGACTTCATTCATCAACCTCATGAAAGTACTGGGTGCATTCGTTAAGCCAAATGGCATGACAAGCCATTCATACATCCCCTCATTCATCTTGAATGTTGTCTTCCATTCATCACCTTCTCTCATTTGAATTTGATGATACCCACTTTTCAAATCAATCTTTGAAAAAAACTTTGCTCCACTCAAGCAATCCATCAAGTCGTCTATCCTTGGTAATGGAAATCTATATCTAATGGTAATCTTATTGATCTCCCTTGAGTCTGTACACATTCTCCAGCCTCCATCTTTATTTCGGTTGAGCACTGTCGGAACAACACATGGACTCAATATCTCTCGAGTCAATCCTTTGTCCATTAAGTCCTAGACCTATCTCTTGACTTCTTCATTTTCCTACAGCATCAACCTATACATAGCTTTATTTGGTAAACTGGCTCCAAGTATAAGATCGATATGATGGCTTATACTCCTGATAGGTGGCAATGAACAAGGTAGTTCGTCCACTACTATATCAGCAAATTCTCCCAGCAATTCTTGGATTTCTTCTGGTAAATCATCTATTCTCGTACTGGTCAAAACAATTTTGGGCTTCCTGGCCACAATAAATTGTGTGTCTTCCTTCTTCTTAACCTCCTTAAGAAGTTCCTTCCCACTCATGAGAAGTACAGTGTTGCTCATCTCTGTTTTCACCTCTTAGTTCTTAATCAGTAGCAACATGTGCGTCCTCTCATTCTTCTCCAGGGTGTACATGTTCTTTCTCCCATCATGAATCAAGTTTCTATCATATTTCCATGGTCTACCCAACAATAGATGACAAGCATCCATGGGAATGACATAACATAATATTTCATCTTTATATCCTCCTATTTTAAATTCAACTAAACACTCTTTAGTGACATTTACTTGATGTCCTTTTTGTAACTATGAAACTATGTATGGGCTTGAATGTACAACAGTCTCCAGCTCCAACTTTTCTACCATCTCTGTAGATACGAGATTGTTTGTGCTACCATTGTCCACTATGACCTTGCATACCCTATCTTTGGTTTTGCAAGCAGTCCGAAACAAACTGTTTCTTTGGGCTGGGTTCTCTGCCTCCTTCTCTAGCTTCAAAAGAACTTTCCTCATCATCAAAGATCTTCTGCCCTCGACATATTCTGCCTCAACATTCTGTCCTTGAGCTTCGGCAATGTGAGTTTCACCACCATCTTTTTTCTTATCTAGACACTCATAGGATTTATGTTCGATCTTTCCACAAACAAAGCATTTTACTTCACTGCCTCTGCCTCTAGCTCGAGGAAAAGTATTTCTATCAGCATACTTCCCTCTCTGTGAGCTTCCTCCTCTCTCATTTTGAGTTTAAGGTTTCTTCCCCTCTTCCTTATATTTCTGAGTTATGTCTTGGGCAATTGTTTTGCCTCTAACTTGACTTCCACCTCGGCCTCTTTGAACTTTCTTCTGACTTAGCTTCTCTTCGGCTTTCAGAGCTATCTGATAAGGATCTTCCACATTTTGAATGGTCATCATGCTCATCTCATTTTGAATGTCATACTGTGGACCATTCATGTATCTGGAAACTTTTTCATCATCGCTTTCCCAATGACCTTCTCTAATGTTTATCTTGTAGAAATCCTCAATGTATTCTTTCACTGACATCAACTTCTGTCTCAAATTCTGCATCCTCCGAAACAGAGTGATTTGATAATCCTTGGGTGTAAATTTTGCTTTCATCTTTGCAACCATTCTATCCCATCTTTTGATTTTTTGCTTGCCCTTGCAGCATCTGTCAGCCTGTAGTTCATCCCACCATAGTGTTGCATTCCCTTTAAGTCTAGTAACGACATGTTTGACCTTCTTGTCTTCTACGACATCCTCATAGTCAAAGTACTTTTCTAGAGCTCTAATCCAGTCTAGAAACTCTTCAACATCCAGGTTTCCCTCATACACTGGAATGTCCATTTTTTCTCTCGCACCTATCCTTGAAACAGCCCTGAATAGGCGTTCGTCCACAGCATCTTCGACTGCAACTTCTTCTCCTTTGTTTCCAGCTTCATTTTCACTTTCAGACTTGCTGATATCCCCAACATCAATTATGCGCCTCTGTGTTGTCTCCATGGCATCAAGCCTGGCACGTAACTCACACATTTTTCTTTCTCTTGCTGGATTAGGCATTGGCATTGGTCTGTCTCTTCTTCTCAGTAGCATGGTTGTAAAATGTTCCCATGTTCTCTCTACTACAGAAAGCAAAGAACTTATTCTGAGATTTGATACGAAATGATGCAGACCCCCAACCCTCGGGCTAAGATCTACGTAGGATCATTCCAAATCTTCCCCTGAGTCTGATTGACTCTTTGATTTCCCCTAAGGGAATACTTCACACACACACAAAAAGGTGTATTCCACAGGTCCTTCTGAGTTTTTTCTATGTGATCAAACACCGCGTTAACTCCAGAACCGGCCAATAAATGTGATCAGCTTTTTCCCTTTCAGGATTTTGGATTTCGTGAATCCTGATGTCGAGCCCCTTGTCTCTTCAACCTCCGAAACCTGAAACGTCAACAAGGGTTGACTCCTTCAATGCGTCGAACACATGCCTCTTATTGCCACTTATTTCGGCTTTTCGGTACTTGAGTGAACGACCAACACTCTTTCCTCTTTCCTTATGATTTCCTGATTTCTGAAATTTCCCCCCTTTGGCAAGATCGAAGGTCTTTCAATATTTTCCCTAAAGCTTGTCCACCCCTTTGACTTCTGTTACACGTACCCTTTGACTAATGCTTAGGACCCACCTTTCGGATTTTTCCTTTTCGCAGTTTCGGGAGTTGTGTGACCATGCAACTCTACCTCTCGACTCCCGAAATGATGAAACCCAAAGTGCCGAAATTCTGAAATTCCACACCAAAGTCCTGTCGCATTTCACGACTTCAGGATTTTCACTCCACTATGTTCCGGCTCCTTGTCGTCAGGATTCCTGGTATGTCGAACCTCGAAATATCGAAAAGTCGATGTTTCACACCAAAAGCACATCACATTTCGTGACTTCAGGATTTTCAATGCTAAGATCCCGGTTCCTTGTCATCTGGATTATCGGTATGCCAAACCCCGAAATACCGAAATTTCACACTTGATTATCCTTTTCGTGAACCGGAAGTTTGAGTGACCAAGGGTTTTGACCTGCACTCCCAACTTACAAGTCCTGAATTCCTGAGATCATTTGATGGCTCAGACAGACCACGATCAACGGTCCACGTTGATTCTTGATGTCAGGGTAGCGGATTCGTCCAACTCCTAACCACCTTGCAGCTCCTCTAGATCCTACAGTCCCCACGATTTTGAGAGTTCTCCTTGGAGAATTTTGACTGCCCGATTCACTCCTCAATGACTTCTGCGAGACGAATTGGTCTCCTCCCTCTTGAGATTTCACTTGTGGACTTAAGTCTCCAAGAGAGATCCTGCTCGTACTCCTTGTGGCAATCTTTCAAATGACCTCTGGTTATTTGATTCCTCGACTCTGTGCACTTTTTTCAATAGCAGTCCTTCCACCTTTACCTTAGTTGATAAATTTTAAGGTTTCAACTAGTCTGTGCACACCTTGCATGACTTTATGCCTCACCTGCACTTCTGCGGGAAATGAGAACAACGGTATCTCTCCTGAGCTTTCTGAGATAAAACTCAGACTCTTGTCAACGCACACCTTGTGGACGTTTCACTGCACTCCTTGCAGAAACTCTCAGGATGAGAAACAATTGAAACTCATTCTTCTCCTCTCTAAGACTTCATTTACTTAACATGAAATCACACATTCAACACAGCATTGAAACAAATGCATAAACAGAGAGAATAAAATAGTTGTAAGCATACCATTCGGCAAATGTAAACAGTAAGCATCATAAAACCATGAAAATTGAGTCAAAGCTTCATATATTAACTCAAGTGCTCCTGTACATGGGTTCTTCTCTACAACTCTCTGCTTCAGCTCTCAATGATGATAATTTTCTTCCTCTAATGATACAATAATACAAGGGTGAGGGTGTCTATATCCATTT
>JASDQU010589221.1:0-10200 GCA_032191745.1 Picea mariana | reverse complement strand
CCTCACCCCAAGGCCATATCCCAGTTTGGGAGATAGTTCCCCAAGCCATTATTCAAATCCCTTTATTTTACCCCCCACCAGGCATACAAGCTTTCCAAGTAGCTGCAACGCTTACCCTTCCCAATATGGTGCTGGAAATTCCAGTATGGTATCTACATCCACACGCCATGGTCCCTCAACCATCCCTCCCTCCTCAAACTAAAGGAATTCCAATGCAAATTCCAGTACCTACTCCCACAGCACCACCAGCATCCCTACTTGCGACCACCACTGCTATAGCTGGGAGCAGATGTAAAAAGAAAGAGCCCACCACTCCCCTACCCTCACGTGTCCAACCTCCTTGCGTACTATATGAGAAATATGGACACCCAACCAACAAATTCCCATATCTACCTGAGTTACGTAACCTAATTCAACTCAATCAAACACCATCATCGTTCGTCACTTCATCAAGTACTGTCGCTACCTCCCCTAACATAAGTAGCAAAGGAATGCGAACCAAATTTTCTTGCGCCATATGCTCAGAATATGGCCATTATACACACCATTTCCCAGCGCTACCTCAATTCTGACAGATATTAATAGAAATACGCTAGAGCTTCCAGTACGAACCCAATCCATCTACATCATCCTCACCAAAATTCACTAACATCCATTATGTCATGACTTCAGTCAACAAACGTATGAGATGGCCTTGCTCTCTCTGTGAATCCTTAGATCATTTCACATATCAATGTCCTATGATCATTGAATACAGGCAACGCCAAGTGACCCTGACTCAAACTCCTGCACCCCTACATAATCGATGATTAACGCTACCCCATCACTAGAGATTCTTCATATTATTTCTCCTGAGCCAAAATCACTCCCTACTCCTCCATGGTTCTTGGATGACTTATACCAATATTTACCCCCAAATCCCCCCAATTCCCCCGTTCATTTCCCCACAGAAATTTTATGCCCAACTGTTGTTTATAACCCTCACTATCTCAATATTTGGTTTATGTCGAGTGAACCATCGCAATCTCATTGTGTCATTCCCCCTGGTTCTTCATCACCAAAAGACAACCACATGGTGACAATCACTGATATTACTCTTTTAGATCCCTTGTATTCCCGACAATTCACTACGATGAGGACATACTTGAGGAATTAACCACCCCCGACTACCCATGGGATGCGCTACACCACAGAATGCTCTTCCTTTCACAGGAAGCCTTCATGCCTCCTAACCAACACCCCATATACGCAGTCGAAACCAAGGATTTTATCCCATCGGGGCATATCAACTGGTTCAAAAACCCTATCATTTCCCCTGATGCTTTTGAAGAAGGCAATATGGCCAACATTTCCCCTACCATCAAAATCGATATTTCCATAAAAAATGGAGTCATCAAGGAAATCACCATTGGCGCCACATGCACTCCTGAAGAAATCACCACCTACAAAGCCCTCTTCCAAGAATATCGGGATATTTTTGCCTGGTCATACACAGAGATGCCTAGCCTTGATCCCTCTATTGTTGAACATCACATAGACACCTAGCATGATATCACACTGGTTCGCCAAAAACAGCGACCGCTACACCCATCCAAAGCAGCGACCATCAAAGCCGAGATTGACAAATTACGCATTGTTGGGTTCATCTACCCCATTGCCTATACCTCATTGGTCTCCAACCCTGTCCCCATTAACAAAAAATAGGGCACCATCCATGTATGGACAGACTTTCGTGATCTCAATCACCCTTGTCCCAATAACAATTTTCCAATGCCTTTCATCGATCAAATTATCAACGACTGCGCAGGCCACAAGGCTTTATCCTTCATGGAAAGTTTCTCTGGCTATAACCAAATACAAATCCATCCAGTCGATCAATAAAAGACCACATTTGCCACCCCTTGGGGTACTTTTGCATATCGTGTCATGCCTTTTGGCCTAAAAAACACTGGCACAACTTTCCAATGGGCTATGACATACATTTTTCATGATCTAGCTCATATCATCCTCGCATACTTGGACGACCTCACAGCTCAATCCAAAAAACACACTCAGCATCATGATGATTTATGAATCATCTTCCAAAGGTGTTGTCAATACAACATCCACTTGAACCCCCTCAAGTGTGTGTTTTGCGTCACTGTTGGGCGCCTCCTCGGGTTCATCGTTTCCCAAAGAAGTATTACTGTGGATCCCCTCAAAGTCTAGGCCATCACAAAAATTCCACCCCCTCGGAATTTATGCCAACTCCAGAGCCTACAAGGAAAAGATAACTTTTTACGGTGATTTTTCCTAGACTATGCCACTCGAGCACACGGTTTCCTTCACTTACTACGCCATGACATCCCATTCCACTTGGATGAACATGCCCAAAACGCTTTCGACGATCTTAAAATGGCACTCTCCAATGCCCCTTTAATTATTTCGCTCGACTATAATCGCGACTATATCCTCTACATATCAGCCTCAGTCGTCTCAGTAGCAGGAGTTCTCGTTCAAATAGGAGATGATGATCGTAATCATGTCATTTACTACTTTAGTAAAAACCTCTCAGGGTCACCCTTGAAATACAATCACGAAGAGAAACTAGCCCTTGCAATCATCCTTGCAGTCTAGAAATTGCGCCACTACATTCTGCTTTGCACAACCAAAGTCATAGCAGATTCCAACCCCGTGTAATACATGCTCAGTCGTCAGAAAATTAACGATAAATTTGCCCGATGGATCGTTATCCTTCAAGAGTACGATCTCGAATTTTCAACACCCAAGAGCAAGAAATCTTTCGTCCTCGCCGAACTCGTCACAGCCTTCCCCTCCGATACTACCAATTCTCCCATCAATATCGACTTCCCCAATGAACATCTCTTTTACATCACTTCAGATGATCCTTGGTACGGTGACCTGCTCCTCTACCTCCGAACCCAAAAGTTTGGTAAACACCTCTCACGAGATGATCATCGACGTATTCGCCATCAGGCCTCTCGTTATCTCCTCATCGAAGATATCTTATATCAGTGAAGGGTCGACACCATACTCCATTGATGCTTGACTATTGATGAGGCCGATCACGTCTTGAACTACTGCCACAGCGGCGCTTGCGGTGGCCACCTTTTGGGGATGTCCACCGCTCAAAAAATCATCCACGTAGGTTACTTTTGGCCTACATTATTTCACGATTGCATTCATGTCGTGAAGCGATGTGATAAATGCCAGCTTTATGCCAACAAATCACGAGCACCACCTGCTCTTCTACACCCAGTCATTACTGCAGGCCCCTTTTGTAAATGGGGCATTGACTTCATGACATGCAACCCTCCATCCAGCAATGGACACAAATACATGATCGTCGCAGTCAATTACTTCACAAAGTGGGTTGAAGCCATGCCTACCTTCAACAACACCACTAACACCGCAACACTTTTTTTCTTTAACCATGTCATATCCCTCTTTGGAGTACCACTCCAACTAGTCTCTGATCACGACAAACATTTCGAGAATGAGATTTTTGTCAAACTCTCATCCCGGTTAGGATTCTCCCATGAGTTCGCCTCACCATACTACTCTCAGTCCAATGGATAGGTTGAAGCAGTTAAAAAGGTCCTCAAGACCATGTTGCAATGCAAAGTTAACAAACATAAGACCAATTGGCATCATATGTTATTTTCCGCGCTATGGGCTTACCGTACGACTGTGAAAACTGCCACTGGTTTCACACCATTTCATCTAGTCCACGGGGTCGAGGCCACTCTTCCTATCGAGTGTGAAATTACCACCTTATGCACCGCGATTGAGGTATTACCCGACACTACTCCAATGGAGCAGCATTTGCTGAACTTAGAGTCCCTGGATGAATATCATTGATCTTCATTACAGGACAATGAGGCAACCAAAAAATGGTCAAAAGCCACCTTTGATCGTCATGTCAACCTTCTCTCATTTCACGAAGGCAGCCTCATCCTTGCTTATGATATCACTCACGATACCCTCGGCCATGGAAAATTCAAGTCACTATGGCATGGCCCTTACATTATCCAACATTGCCTCATTAAAGGCGCATACATCCTGGCTTCCCCCGAGGGCCTCTCTCTCAAAGAACTCATCAACGGGTTGTACTTAAAGAAATTTTACGCGTGAGCATAGCATTCTACACTAGGTTATTTCTTTTGTAGTGTTTTTAATCTTTTTTTTTTCCATACCTCACGTATAAACTATCATTTGTGTTATTGACAGATGCCTCCTCTATCGGCCTACCACTTCAGTTACACCGACGGTGTTAGCTGTTGGACACAGAATATCGCTTCGGCTGCTTGGACCCTCTATTCCCCCTCACATGAACTGCTCCACTCCAGCGGCATATGTTTGGGCTCAACAACCAACAATCAAGCCAAGTACATTACCGTCATTAGTCTCCTCGCCGATGCCATCCATCATCGTATTCGTCACCTTATCATCTTACTAGAATCCCAACTAGTTGTCCTCTAGCTCAATAATGTGTACCGTGTCCACGATCCTTGCCTCTTTCGCAAATACCTGCAAGTTAGACTTTTATCTCGACATTTTGATTTCATTACATTTACACATATTCCAAGACAATTTAATCAAATCACAGATAACATGGCTAACATTGTACTAGATTGGCATATATCACATCAAGACACATTTACACACACATAAACCATCAGAAGTCTGTCACAGCATATAGATTAGACATCATAAACAACATTAAAAAATCCTCACACACATTTGAACATCACAAAGATCCCAAAATGTATATCCATATATATATCGGTCAACTGTGCCATCAAAATGTTTACAAAAAATAGAGTACATCCTGTACAAAATTCGTAGGCCAGTGAACCACCTCGATACAAAACTGGTATCACCACAGCAACTGGGCTCACCAGCCTATATAACATACAAAAATACATACAGATACACTCATGGTGCCTCTAGAGCACCACCACCTGGCCCTCCCTCGGGAGGTGGTGCCCCATCCGCTATTGGTCCCTCCGGACCTAGAGGTAGTGTTGGTAGCCAATTCACATTTTTCACTGTCTTATAAGCTGCCTACACCAATGTTTTGCAAACATCAATTTTTCATTGCAATTCTCAAATAAACGACACTTTTATTTTGACGATTTTTGTACATTTACCTTCGTTTTTGTTTTCACGACTGTAAGCGTGAAAACTTGATCTTTCGAAGTCATTATTGAATTGTTGTTATCTTTCTCGTCGATATGCCTATTGCGCTTACTCTTTGCTTATCATTATACAATTCGCAAAGACCTTTTGACCTGCACTCTTTGGGCATTCTTTGATTGTTTATGTATTTTCGTTTCATTAAATTGTGATGCACTGGCAGTTGGATTTACATGTTATTTGATCAAATTACTTTGCACATTGGTTTCATGAGATGTATAGGTGTTATGGTTAAACACTTGATATATCTTATTTGATATGACACCTAGACTAAAATGCATTGGCACAATGAGTAAACCCTTGATATGAATTGATACATCGCATGTCATTTTGGTTAAACGCTTGGTATTGATTTCAATTTGTATGATTGGTTTTAAAACTATGGTATAACCATTGCTTGTGCAAATGGTTAGTACACTTACCAGTGATTTCATTGGTCAGGCAAGTGACATGATTGTTGAACTATACAATAGTGGGTTTAACAGCAATAAGCGTCGGCGGTTGAAACCTTGGCAATAACTATTATGCATGGCAGCTCCACCACCTTCGCACGATGTCATTTATGCCTATCCCTTATCCCCGTTTCACCTCTGTTAGTTCGGGTAACCCTTTGTGCACCCTACTCCTGTGTGTGCTATGATCCAAACCCTAGACTTACCGTGTGCTCGGCTCCATGGAACTAGTGGTCCGAATCGAACCAAACGACAGCCAAGCCTTGCTACTATTCGACGATGCTCGGAAATACTTGGAGGATAACGGTTGGCTCACCTTCGTGCAGAGGTTTGAGGGTTTTAATTTAGTTGTGGCACGGAAGTTCTCCATGAATTTTGATGGTTGTAGAGCCAAGGTGGGTGACATATAGTTGGAAATCGATGAGGAGTTCATTAGCTCTGCCACCGGGTTACCTGCCACGGGCCAGCGTTGGTTCAAAAATTTGAAAGTGGAAGAGGTGCCTTGGACACTTCTGTTCGTCTCGTGAAAGGTCACATATTGTGACAGAGGTATGCCCATATCTATGCTTAAACCACGATGGGATGACCTTTTGATAGTAGTTAAGCAATTCGTGACCTATGAGGGTCGATATGGACTCATTTTTCTCTACCACTTGCGTTTGTTAATTAATTTTATAGGGTATCCATTGAATATGCCTTTCTACTTCCAGCGTAGCCTATTTAAAATGTCAAAAAGGTTTAAAAGGGAGAAGGACGATAGTAGCCTGTTCCACCATGGACTAATCAAACTTATCATTGTTCATCACTTAAGTCTCCACAGTGATAGCTGGTGAGCTTTTATCACTCGAAATGGTTTTGATGATACAGATCCCCTCCAGATTGACAAGCCTATGATTAATGAAGCCAAGGTTGAACCACCCATGCCCTTCCATGTCCTACTGCCCTCTTCTAAACCCTCGGATGACCCTGATATTGACTTACCAGACATTATAATTGAGAAGGTCGAGGCTCTTAAAAAGCCTGTAAGCAAAAAAGCCAAGGCAAACCCTACTATTGATGCCAAGAGTAAAAAGAACGCTCGGCTTATCTCGAGAATGGCTAGAAATAAACCTAAACCCAGCACTGAGCATAAGCCCATAATTCTTAGTGAGGATTCATAATCTGACATAGAACGCTTCCTAGCTAGTGAGTACCCTTACTCACAGGGTCTGTTCTCTGAACCACCTTATGATTTCGTTTCCAATCTTCCCCCTTGCCTAAAGAATAACCCTAGCTACCCTGCGATCAAACTACCTAATGAAAGCCTCAGCAATGTGGCCAAACCCTTACCTGCTTTTTCGAAGCCCAGACAGTCGTCCTGTGACCAATGTGGTTTTTGGTTGGAACGGTACTATATAGACGTTCCTGTGCTTCAATCGAAAATCCAATCACTAGAAAATCAAGTTGCAGTATTGACCAGCCAAAGAGACAAACTTCAAGCATATGATAGGAATCATAGAAACACTAGTTCCATCATTTTTAAGAATGTTGAATCGGCCACAGTTGTGGTCAACTCCAAAATGTCATGATCAAGCCGTCTTCTCGTCATACAGGTATGAATTTTGATATCGTTTTAGTTTTGTGAATTCACAAGATTAATATAATGATTTGAATTCTGTTTTCAAATAGCTCTGTCTGTCATTCAAAATGGCTCTGTCATTCGATGTTCATCCTGTACATTGTTTCGCATTGCTAAAAATAAATGAAATTTCGATTTGGATACATGATTTGCTCATACCCAGTTTAGCCACTGATAGATTTTTATCGGATTTGATTGGTTTTCGATTGGATTTGATTTGATTGTTAGTCCGATTGAGTTAATGAAATTGATGGTTTGCTTTTGATTGGATTGGTTTGTATCCAATTTGAACAGGAAGTTTTTCATGCTAGATTTAGAATGTGATCGTATTTTGATTTGATTTCATTTTGGTTAGTTTGTATGCTGTGATTGTCAAACGATTTCATGAGTTTGGTTGTTATGATCTTTTAATATGCTGTGTCATATAATTTTCTAAATCGGGAATACAACTCTGTTCGATTTGGATTTGGAAATAACGACTCTGTTTTTATGCAAACAATACTCTCATTTAAGTCTGTGCAAATAATATTCGCGCCTGAATCTTGGGATGGTTTTGATCCATGACGACTGTGTAAAACCCCAGCTGTTCGATTCGTTTGATTGGATTGTTGTGTATCTTCAGTTAGTTTGATAATTTTCATGAGTTGGATTCGTATCATAAATGTTGCTCTGTTTTGACTTTAATTTGCAAAACGAATTGGTCGATATATGTTCTCTCTGTCAAATCCGGTTATAATTCATTTGAAAGGAACAATTTCGATCAAGGCCAATCGATTTTGTCTACCCCAATTTGAAAAAAGAAATGATCGGGTAATTCTTATGAATTTTGTTACCAACTGATTGATCCTGCTATGATTTCATTTGTGGCAATTTATGTGCCAGTTTTGGTTTGATTCACTCATGGTATGAATCGTTTGTTATGTCAATATAGTTATAACGATTTGAAAAGTGATCTTGTTTGGATTCGATCGTATCTCCTGTTAATGAGGCAGCATAACGATTGCTTTTGATTTGCTTTAATTATATTGATTTCAATTTGATATCAAACGATTTTCATTGTTGTTCGATATGATTTTGTCCACCCGACTTTGTGGTAACAAAAGAAACAGAGTACATGTATCTCTGTAATCAGTTGATTGATCTTGGTCTTGTTTGAGTTTAAAATAGTATAACAATTTCAATTTGAATGATTCATTTTCAAATAGCTATTGGATCTTAGTTGATTTTAATTCTTTAAAACATTTGAGTCAATTTTAATGCTGATTCTGTGTCTTATTTAGACCAGCTACAGAATTGCAAGATTCTGTAGCTAGCCTATAGAATTAAATTTTTATCATTTTCTTTAACAAAATATCTTTCTAACTTGTTCATTTTTTACCCTTTTCAGGTACATCTGAATTGCATTGGGCATGCTGGACAATCTAGGAGATATTTGTGTGATTTAGTTTTTATCTTAGGTTCCTAGTTTAGTCAGACTTGGGATATCTTCCCAGATTTTTTGTAAATAGTTTGATAACCTCTACAGGGATGTTTTACCCTGTAGAAGGTCTTTAAATACTTATTATTTTTTGTAATAAGGAGCATCCTCACTTGTGGGAGAACCAGGCTATGGATTTCTAATACAAACTGAGACGAGATTTGATGTTATTGCTACAGCTTTTGCTTTCATAATATCAATCTTTTGTTTCAAGTTTATGCATGTCTTTTGTAGTTGATTATAGACTACTTTAGCTATCATAGTCTATTGCATAATGATATGATTTAATCAATGTTTTATCCATATCTGATTTCTTTCATTACTTTAAACAATACAGCAATTACTTTATTTAGTTAATGAATGACAGATTTCTCCTCTTCATCAATTGAATTATTTTCTATAAGTCTTTGCATACAGGTTTATCTAACTGTGAAGATTTATAAATCATAAGATTGTTGTAAATTTTTTATGTCTTGTTTGTCCTGTAATTATAATTGAAGAGCACTGCAGCTATCGTTTACGAGAAAGCTCCTGGATAATTCGGTGCGGGTTTCCTCCCTCCGATCAGCTAAGACAATCATCATACACAGGACAAATCTGGAGCATTTCTCCAGGTCAGTTTGTGATTTATTTGTTAGTTTATTTGTTAGTGTAATTTAAGTAGTTTAGTTAAATTTATGTGTATTTTAGATTTGTAGTTAGAATTAGTATATTAGTTGTTTAGTTTAGTTAGTTTTTTGTTTTATTTCTTGTTCATAAAATTATAAAATCAACAAAAAATATCTCTCTCTGCCTTAGGACAAAATATAAATGAGTTTTTCAGGTTTTATTCAAATCTGTAAATTGTAGATATTGTATATTTTGTGAATAAGTTTTATTTCTGTTAGTAGTTAGATATTCAATTAGTTAGAGTTAGTATAATATAATAAAGTAGATTGTATATAGAATAGTTAGTTTAGTTTAGTTTTTTAATTTCTTTTTAGTTAGATTAGTTTAGTTTGTTTTAATAGTTAGTTTTAGTTAGATTAGTTAGCTTAGAGTAGTTTTTTCTTTTTGTTTCTTAGGACCTTAGATCGGCTAACGGAGCCGCTAAACCCGTCAAGGTGGTTCATCTCAAACGGCTTGGGTTATTAGACAACCCCGGACTGGTTCCACTCTCCCAGTTGACGGATGGTCAATTTCGCCCGTCAACAAATGGCGCTAGAAGGAGGGCCTGAATTTAATTAATGGCATGAGGCGGTCGTAAGACTCCTCCACCACCTAATCGCTCACCTACAGTGACTAGAATCCATTCAAACGATAATATTCCCCTTCAAACAACAACTACTTCAACCGACGATCCACAGATCACAGTTGAGCCAACAACCCCTAATCCTACAAGTGGTGACATATAAGAGATTGTCCGTCAATCTCTTATAAAAACACATAGTGCCTTAGCCCGTTTGAGGCAACCA
>JASDQU010589220.1:107516-118831 GCA_032191745.1 Picea mariana | reverse complement strand
GGGTACCCTTCTTAGAAGAAGTTTCAAATGGAAATGGTTTTAACTGGCATAAAATTTTATTGGATAACCTGACGCAAGAAATTTTGAATTATAAAGCAGCCAAGTCAAAGGGACAACCAGTGTCTTTTTATATGTCTACATATATTATGGACGCCATCTGTTTTATGACCCCATTTCCATTAATGAATTGGAGTTGGAGTGTTTCCTTCCCAGATCCTGTTCATAAATACCACTCAATCCTCTGGGAAGAAAATGCTAAAGAAGCATTTTACGAAATTGGTCATTTTGTCATTATTCCTATGCACAAATTATTTTTTGGATGCTAACCCCCTCACATTTCTAATGCAATTATAGAAAGTCTTAAATCTGTTGTCGATTGGTTTATTGAAGAAAAATTTTCCTATGTTAGGGTCTATGGCTGTTCCATTCCTCCTCATGCACTCCCGAAATTCTTACCAGACAGATTGATATGCAAAGAAGTAGCTCATCAGTTAACCAAGGGTGGTATTGGGTTGGAATTAAAAGCACTTCAAAAAAAATCCTGGCCATCTTTCCCTGTTCATGTCGGGAAATTTACTTTATCAAATTTAGGACATTCTAAGGTAGAGGCCGATTCATTGGAAGAAGTGAAGCTAGTAAATATTGAACACAGAAAATATGACCCCTACCAAATAATAAGTAGGCATTACATACATTGCAATTTAAAGGCATATGAACATGAAGTCTCTGTTTATGATGATATTTTTAAAGATGTTAAGTCTTATGAGGAAGTGTTGAACAGAGTCCAGGCCTTGCCACCTGACTCATAGGCTGGGTTTGCATCTTTTCAAAGTCATAGGCGAAGCTACCTACCTAAAATTTTACAGGGTGAAATTCCGACCCCATCGCCAGAGCAGGAAGAAACCCCTCCAGGGTTTGAAACTAATACTTAGGGTAAAGAAAATGACAAAGATAAGTTGAAGGATTTTGAAATTCCTTCTCAAAACACAGAGGGTTCTCAGATAAATGAACCAGGGACAAAGAAAGGAAAAGGATTGGAAACAAATCCAATAATTCTTGACGATGTTCCAGAAAAGATAGGAGGAACAACTTCAACTGAACTTGGTAGTCCTATCACCTCTTTAACTCCATTACAGTCGACTTTTGGAACCCTTCATGAAGGAGTTTTATATGTCAGTGACCTAGAGCCGATTTCAAGAGATGAAATCCCCCCATCGGATTACTTTTTTAGTAAAAAGTGAAGAGCAGTCTTGAAACAGGAATTCATCCAAGAGGATAAGGAAGGATTAAAAAGCATAGAGTTATCATAGATGGAAAGAAACTCAAGGATGGAGAGTTTTCTACAGAATTAGCAGGTACAATGGGTGCAATAGCATCAGCAAACATGTATTCTGTAGGTAATTTAACAACTATGCTTGAACAGAAGGATCAAACAATAATCCAGTTTCAAGACAAGCTAAAAAAAAATGATAGAAATATTAGTTGGGGAATACAGAAGGGTCTAGAACAAGCTAGACTCAAAGATATGAAATAAATCCAAAAATTAAATAAATATTTGGATGAGGAAAAACACTTAATACATGTCACAAAGGAACAGGTTCAAAAGCTGGGAGAAGAAAACAAACAGTTGCAAGATAAGATTATTTCTATTACTAACCAGGTAGTTGAACTTGAAAATTTCAGGACACAGGCATCGGAGATATATGCAAGAATAGAGGAGGAACAACAGAAAGTATTCTTGAATCTGGAAGTAATCCATAATTATTTTCAGGAATCAAATAAGTCTTTGGAAAATGTGTTCCAGAAAGAAAGAGAGGCGAAAGAAGCTAGGACAACTTTTCAGAAAGCAGTGGCTTTCTCATCAAAGGAAGAAATTGGAAAGACTCAGAAATTATCTATTTCTGAATAGGTTAAAGGGGATATAATGATTAAAGTATGGGAAACAAAGTTGGACGAATATAAACGAATCACAAGAGAAGTTAATAAAGATTTCCAAGGAATCTTCGATCTCTTTGAAAAAGATTCATTAAATATCAAAACAGATGGTTGTTTTGGATTATTAGGCGAAGTCAATATTGCCAAGCACCAGTTGAAGTTTAGAGAAGAGTTGGAAGAAAAGAAAGAAGAAATTTCAAACATCAAATTGATCAACATCACGGAGATCAACAAGTGGATGGTGACTTCAAGTTTAAAGTTGAAAATTGTTAAATTCATAGAAAGAATGATAGAAAGTCGGTTGCCCAAATTACAGAGGAGATTTTTCTCATTTGAAGCAAATGAGATACCCGAAGCTCCCAGGATCTTAGTAAATATTTTGGGAAAATGTGTTCAGTGTGTTGATGCGGAAAAAGAAAGTTTGTCAACGCAAGCTTGAATTTTTTTTAAATGTTTTTATTATTAGAAATTAAAAAGAAATTGTAAACGGTTGACATTATTTTTATGTAACCGTAATATTAGGAAGTTGGTTAATGACCAACGAGAAAATCTGATGAAAATGTATAAATATAGTTTCTAGAGGCTGAGAAAGAGCTTCAGAAATTTTGGAGAGAGCCATTTTTGTAATATCAGTTTTGAAATACATCAGAATATTGATCACAAACGAGATTCTGGATCCTGCAACTTTGTAGCTATGTGTCTTCTCCCTATTTAGTATACTTTGTTGAATTCTTCCTATAATGTTTTCTCTAACAAGTAAATAAATTTGAAGTTATATACATTGTTGATTTATATTTTGGATTGGTTTGGATGTCAAATGATTTACAGTTTTTCCTCTGAAATTACTTTTAGTAATTTTAAGACCTGTAAAAATTTTGTTCCTTAATACTTAGCTCTCGTTAGAAACCTCCTTTTTCTTTCATCACTGTCTATTGAAATATAAGATTCTTTCTTGATTAAAGCCTTATATTTCTATCTAGTGTTTATTTGTTGTTTATAATTCTCGAAATTGTTACAAAACCAGGAAACAACCTTGAATGTGTTTACATTATTGTTTTAGATTTTAAAATTGTTTTCCTTGATCTCATCTCTGGAAATATGAAGTAACAAAGTGATTAAAACCGTTTTATAAATAAATAAAGATTTATCCTCCATGACTGTTCCAAGTGTTAGACAACCCAACATTGAACCCGGACTCCAAGATCAAAATAGCATCTCTTTAAACCTATTTAACACCATTTTACAGACAACAGCCAACCGGGTAGAACTAGAACGATCATGGGCTGCTATTGAGCGTGACATTAGAATACAAGAACAACAAGAAGCAAGACAAAGACAATTGAGAAACTGATTTTGCCTTAACCTTCTTTAAAATTCCTTTTTCTAAATCATTCCTTTAAAATCATTTATGGATGCCTTGACGGTATGTTTTATAGCCTTAAAACATAAACTCAGGAACAACACTATACATATGCATGTTCATAATTAATAACAATAAGTTTATTATTTCAATTTTCTCAACATAAAATTTTATGTAGTCTCTATTCCTGTGACTACCTGGCTTGCAACTTTCTTGTTGCAATGTTTAACAGTTCCTGAAATGTTCTCAACTTCATGAGTTAGCAACATTTCAGCCATTAGTATAATTATTTCCATGCCAAAAACATATATACATGAACTCACAAAATGCATTCAACAAAGTGCATTTAAGTATACAATTCCATCATGTATGAGTGCAAATATGCCCCTTACTAGACATGAGTACAACTCTCAATGCCTATTTCTTCAGTGCACCCTTGTATTGATTTACATAATTCTCTTTATCTCATTCATGTATCTCACCATCCATGAGTTGGAATTATGGCCAATGTGTTGACACATTCTCCACACACTTCCTATTGTCTTCCTAATTAATTGGATGCCTTCCTTTTCGACCCGAACACTACACCAAGAATATAATTCCATGGTGTTCATTAGTGTTAGCAAAAAGGTTGCAGTCCCAATTTTATTTAAAGGTAGGAATATTTTATTACCTGTGTGGCTCATAACCTTTCCATATCCAACCATGTCTTGGTCTCATACATGACTAGCTTACTGGAATTCATTCTTATAACAAGTTCTTATATTTTAATTCTTTGGTTATTACCCCATAACCAAATTAACATGACATTCTACTATGTCAGTGTGTGCATTCAGAAACTAAAAATCTTTGAATTAATACAGGCATCCAGCCTTTACTACATCCAGTGGTATGCATTCAATAATATAATCATGTGATTTTATAAAATAACTTTGGCTGAGGAAATTCTTACCTAAATTTCCTTTCAGCAAGTATGCAAAAAGAGTAATACAAATTCATGCTTGCATGACTACCATTAATAAATTTTATACTACTTGAAAGTCTGATAGCAGTAGAAGCTTTCATGCTTCTTTTATCAAACTTATAACCAACACTTCAGCTCTATGTTGCTTCACTTCTTATGAAACAACATCACCAACAACACTTGCAAACATGCAAGCATTCTTTCCTCTGGCTGACCCAACAATCCATAACATACTTGCTGCCACAAAAATTGCAGCAACTTCTTTCTCCCTATAAAACTTTTTCTTGCTGATCTCAGAAGTATTCAATTCTTCCTGGATTCCTGAATCTTCTTGTGATCTCATTGTAGTCATTGTACATGACTATTTTTGTCCTGAGCACTTTCTAGAAAAATCACTATTTGATGTCTTTGCATTTATAGTCCCAAACTAAGATGATATTAACCTTCAACTTTCGTTCATTTCCTGGGTCCAACTAACCCAATATCGTACTTGGATGAATCAAATTCCACACCAAGCTGTTTTATATACTCTAGATTCTTCAACATCCAATTACTCTTCAGGACTGAACTTCTTCAACCCCTTCCCAACGGAATACTTTAGTACTTGAGATTTTCTTGTACTCTTTGCTTCTCTTTTGCTAGTTGCATAGAATTCAATGAAATTCCTTCTTTCACCTTACAATCATAGATTCAAGTGATATCTCCAACCTATTGGGTTGTCACTCATGGATATATGGGTATTAATTGTTATATAAGGAGTATGCCTCCTTAATTAACCTGGTTATGATCCCATAACCAATCATAACATAATATGCAACTGACATTTTATCTAAGTGCTTTCTAGCATCAACAACACTTACACACTCCAGGCCTTTGGCCATTACATATCAATTTAAATACTAAAAATTAATTGAGGGAATCCTTACCTTGATCCCCTTCAACATGTATGCATCAATAGAAACTAAATGCATGCCTACCTGGTTGTTACCGGCCTACTTGTTGTTGTCTGACCAACTAATAGTTGTAGAAGCTCATAGATTCTCCCTTCATCATTTTGATCACCATTCCTGCCATCCTCATGGATCTTCACCTCGATGGGAATTATAAGCAACAAAAACATCCACATATTTAACCCTATTGTATCATTTTTCCTGAATACATAATCCATCTTTTAGTCATACTCAAACATTATTTCATAATAACAGACTATTCTAAGTTCACCAACATGTTATATGCATATCCAAGCATGTACATATGCAAAATTACACATCCATATTGATGCAGACCCCCCCCTTCTCTCCTCGGGGCTGCACGACCTCCCGATCTAGGATCTTTCTTCCTTCTGAGTCGGATCGACCCTTCGAGCTCCTTATTGAACCCAAAACAATTATACACCGACCCCCTTTTTTCCTAAGGCATAGGTCCTATGGTACCCGCAACCTCTATCTGCACACTTCTGAAACAACGTCAAGTTTCAGGCTCTAACTCCTTTTTCATTAGCCCCTTCCTTCTTATGGTCTTGGGCTGTGACCTTATGGAAAATAAAATGCAATTGCGGGCGTGGGAAAGAGTGGTTTTAGACCAACCCTCTTTTTTCCCCGCAATTCACCTCCAGTTGTCACACATCACTTTGTTAAAACCGTGGTAAAAATTGCGGCCCACTCTCACATTTGTAACATCCGAGCAAGTTTTGGCCCCACAATCCAACTCGCCCATTGATATCTCACTTTCAGCGATGATCTGTGATTAATGTCTGCTATCTATCCTCCTTTCCTATCTTTCACGCATCTTCCTAGACCTCCATAATCTGTCGACACGTAGCTCTCTTCCAAACCAACAGCTACAATTGATTCCATCTTTCCGGTCTTCGGGAGTTTCAAATATCAACTCTCGCTTCCTCCTCAGTAGCTAACTTTTGAAGTGGAAGATCTGCTAACACCTGTCACTACAAATGTGTGGCAACGATTTCCTTCACGAATCCGGCCTTCGAGAGTTTCAGTTCTCAACTTATCGTTTCTTCCGGAGAGATTTCTCTGAAATGGCAAATCGTCTGCCATGCGTCCTTCTAAATTGATGGATATGTTCCCACTTCAGGAATTTAGTCTCCTCAACTATATCAACGATCCTTCAACTTCCTCCTCGATCAACAATCTAAATCTTCTTTGGGACTTCGAAATTTTCCCCTTCTGCTTTCCTCTAGAGTTCTAGATCTGTCGTTGCATGTCCACCTTCACATCAACAACTCTCATCAACTTCAAAACTTTGGGGTTCAGCAGTCTCAATTCTCAACTAAGACCCCAGTTCAATTCACCCAAAGACACCGATCTATTGACATGTACTCCTCCTGGTGATCAACGACTAGGACATACTTTGGGTCTTTACCCGAAGTCCACAGACTTACGCCACCTGTCCTCTCAATCCGATGGCTGACATTTACTTCAGGTCTTCGGAGTTATCAAACCTCAAATTTCTCCTTCCTTTGAAGTGTGCAGATTTATGCCACGTGTTCAATTGAATCAGGCGGTTGAAACTTACTTCGGCTCTTCGTGTTTCAGAAGTTTCAAAATTATGTGTGCTCGTTCCTCTTGGAGCGCCTTTACCTGAAATTGATGGATTTCTACCATGCGTCCTTCCAGAAGATGGACAGTCCCAAATCACTTCAGGACTTTGGGACTTTAGCAAGTCCACTCTCCCCTTTTCCTTGGCTCCTCCTTAGAGGTGACCTTGGGTGGTGACCTCATGCAAACACGCGATTGCGGGCATGTTGAAAGGTTTTTTCAGACCAAACTACTTTTTGTCTCGCAATTCACCTTGAGCCTACACACGTCCTTTCTCCAAAACCATGGTTTGGATTGTGGCCTACCCTCGACTTCGTAAAGCTCGAGCACCTTCTATCCCCGCAATGCGAGGTGATCGACGATCTCATGACCTTGATGATGCTTCTAAATGGACGACCAAGATCTACCTCCAACAGTTCAGATCTCTTCTGACTTAGAAGATTTTCTAAGTATTCAAAGGCTTCAACCTTTGCTCCTCCTTCGAGTCCGTCTATCGAGTCTCGTCTTCGCTCACGTAAGCGTTATCTCTTCTGATCTTTAGGACTTAGAATGAGTCTATCTCCCATGCAATCCTTGTGTTATCTCTTCTAAGATTTTCGATTTACTCAGTCTTCTAAGGGTCTCATCCCTTCTGTTTCCTTTCAAAGGAAAACTTTGTGCCCTCCTGGCAACCTTCTTCTCAAAGCACACCTTGTTGAGCGTTTTATATGGAGTGTTCAACAACTCTGTGAGTATTTTCCTTTGATACTCTTCTCCCTAAACTCAAAAAATAGTTCTCTCTGTGCACACTTTCACTCGCTCAATGCCCACCTAGTAGAGCCCTACAGAGTTCTCAATGACTCTATCTCTCTCTGAACTCAACACAGAGTTCTTCCTGTGCACTCCTTGCACTTCTGCTGATGAAGGTTCAACAATATCTCTCATGAGCTTCTCTAAGGTTAACTTACCTCTATCAATGCACTCCTTGCACTCAAAAACTCAAAGAAGAGAAACAATTGAAACTTATTCGTTACTTCACCAGTTCACACATTACTCTGCGGTTCAACACCGCTTATGTCATGGTTTTACGATACTGCTAATCCTCCTGAGCTTCTTAACACGACCAAGGTAACCTCTTATCACTCAGGAATGTTCTAAGGTTTTAAATTGGTTCTTCTTAACACAATTTCCACTTGAAACTTCAGGTCCAATGACCACTTATCTTGCCCATCCAGGTTCGACGTTAAAACCTTGGCTCTGAACTCAAATTTTTTCTACTTCGACAACAATTCTTTTGAAACTTTTGCTTCATTTTATACTAACATGGCCCATCCAGGCTCAGTGTTGTAGCCATGCTCTAATACCATTTTGTAACATCCCCAACCACCAACAGTTCGGGCAATGCCACTACTCCTGCATCTCTACAACTTTATTCTGATCTGTGATAACTTCAACCTTAAACTACTGGGCTATGCCACACAAAGATACTTGCGGAAAAACATACACATCCATATAAACATAGAATGACTATTCTACATATATATAACATAATAATACGGAAATAACAGTAAGCCTACACATGCAACATATACAACATATACAGGCAATCCTCATTAATTACAACATATGTTCCATTACACAACATGTAAATAAACATAAAAGTGGTACTTATATTTTATTATAAGACCACCAACTACGTGCATACCTTCCACGAACCTCCCAGCCGTAGACCACGCTGCTCATCACGCTCAGCAGTGGGTCACCCCCGAGCTGGGGCTAAGCTCCACCCAAGGCAAGGGAATCCTAGAATAGACTGAGGTTATAGAAAACTGCACAAAGCAACTGGAAGGATTCTCTCCAGGAGCCTTCTTATGCCCACTACTCACGGACTCGCATTCCCCACATGCCTATTCCACCCAAGAGTATACACGTTCACAAGCACAAGCTATCGATGCTTCACCTCTCTCTTCGGGTCTTGGAAACATGCTGGATCAAGAATTATCAGAGCTCCATAGCTGGTGTTGGAATCTCTCTAGGAGAAAACCACTACCCAACAAACTCTCTCACCTGGAGAGAGATACTCACAGGCCTGACAACCTGCCTCTTCTACCACGGGCCTAACAACCCGCTTCTTCAACACACTCCTCGACTCAGCTCCAACCAGGTGATGAAAAAAACAATGGTTCAACACTCATTCACACATGGATGATAGTATCAACAACATATGGGCATGGCACCGTAGGCAGCAATAGCCCACACTGAAACATGATTACTCAGGTGTTAGGTTCCTCTGAAGACACAGAATGACTCACGGAGTACCGGTTTCAAGATGCGTGACTATGCAGAGGTCAAACAGGTTAGAGGGCAGATCAATCCACAGGTTTTTCCCACTGTTTTTCAAGGTGCGCGACCAGAGAACAAAACGCAAAGGTCGATTCTCCTAGTTTCGGGTTCCGACTGTGGATAGAAGAATGGATAGGACGAACCGCTAACTTAGATGGAGGATGGAAGAATGACTCATGGGTTACTGGTTCCAGGGTCCCTGGTGGATGTCCCCATTCATGGTTAGATAGTGGATGGAGAATTTCCAGACTCCACAGAACCCACCCCTAGCACGACTCATCTTGTCAGCTTTTAATGCATGCACCTAGGTCGACACTTGTCTTCCTGGAGCTAAATGCACTACATTTGCATTCGTTCCCCTTTCCCAGAAACTTAGGACAACACTCATCAATTTTCCACCTTATCCTTTAGGAAATAATAATAAATTATTATCCCCTTTAGAGGTAAGCCCCCTAGCTTATCCCCTAGGTCCACACACTTAGCATCCTCCCTTACCCACCCTTGTGGAAGCTTAGTCCCCCATCACTCTTTCTTCGTGGTCGGTTTGCACACAACGATGTTTATATTTTATTAATGATCTGCATAATTACATATACAAAATCAGGCTCTCAGCCTTTAACACTTAGGCTCTCCGGCCTAGTAAACACATAATCCCACCAGCTTATCAACACTTGGCTCACCAGCCTATAAACATGATTACAATTCATAATATCATTGGGGATCGTCCTTGGGGATATTACAACTCTCCACAAGTACGGTAAGTAACTTCTCTCTTTGTAAATCAATTTGTAAGAGTTCTTTGGAGTTATGTGTTCTTTTGAAATCAAATATTTATACACAAGTATTCTTTGTCTGGTGCAATGTACTTCTTTAAGCAAAAGAAACTTATGTGAAAATGTACTCTCTGTTCCAATGAGCTATTTGTGCAATTGTATTCTCAGTGCAAGGTGTTCTATGTGCAAAGGTAATTTATGTATAGTGCATTCTACATATCATTCCTTGTGTTTTCTTTTGGTTTGAAGGTGGAGACCATATCATGTTGCACCTTTGTATTCGTACCTAGGGACACATTTCCACTGTGTTCAATATTTTGCTTGCCTATTACACTTAATCATTTATTTTTATTTATCAATGGTCTTTTCTTCAAGAGATTGGGTCACTGTGTTTTCTCCTCTATTAAATATACGTCCTCAAGCCAGGCCCTACTAGTTTCTCCCAGTCAACACCCATGGCCAGAATCACTGTAAAGCGTTTTTCCATGAGTTAAACCCCTTGATTTTTAAATGTTGTGTTTTTAGGTTTGAACAGAGGTCGTTTAGCCCGCGACCATTTATCCAGAGAGTTCCGTGCAACCAATCATCAGCCTTGATACTTGGTAATGCAGGCCCTAGATGAAGTCATTGCTTGAAATAGTTATATTCGAACTCTATAAATTCATGTGGCAATGTTAGAAGCCATATTCGCTTAAAACAAATATCAAAAATGATTCTTCGTATGTATTTACTGGTTATTAAATTTCTCTACCCAAGAAGGATCGTGCTATGTCTCTGTTAAATCCCTATTTCCATCTCGGTATTGGCCTTTAGTAGTTAGCTTGTCTGTTTAAAGTTAAATTTCATCTACATAATTAAGGAATTTCATGCATTTGACAGCTCTATATTAAAAATGGTCTTCTTGTTTATTACATGGTGTACCCTATACTTATATTCATTCAAACATTATCTGTTGAATGCATGAGGCAAGACATTAGCAGGTTTTTGCACACATTTTACACTATTAAACTTTTACATGCGAATTAGGTTCTCACTGTAACTATATGCACCCATATCGTGCCCTTTGCATCTCTGTAAATATTTCTTGATTTGATCATTTCTTTACTGTGATCAATATCCTTCTCAGAGATTCATCTGTGTATTATGGAAACAATTAGTAGTTCTGTTTTTAATTGCTAACTTCGTCACGATAATTTCTTTATTTTCCCTTGATCTTTTGTATAGAGTTTTGGTAATTACTCCTCAGTAATTTTTTTGATGATTTGTTTTGTAAAATAGACTATTTTTATGAACATATTGTATCGTCTTAGCCTCTGTAGTAAAAGGGCTTTCTATTACTCCTTCTTGGTTAAAAATGTAAGTTCTTCTCTTGATTATATTATGTACCTTCTTTATATATATCT
>JASDQU010589220.1:48007-67726 GCA_032191745.1 Picea mariana | reverse complement strand
TTGTGCGGGAAGATCATAGAGATGGGAATTGTGTGTCATTGGTTGAGAGAGGGGTGTTACTGGTGTTGATGGTAAAGGATGGAATATCAACCTCCCAACAATGATAGCATATATGATGTTGTTGTTAATGATTTCATGGGTATTCATTTTGAGCAAGGGAGATCATGTGTCATAACACTTTTTTTCTCAAATATGTGTCATGTTTCATATATAATGATGTTCTTTTTCACTTTGTTCTAATAAGTTTGAGGAACTCCTTTTCTTCCACACTCACCACAAAACTTTAGCTTAGTGATCTTTGGGGATTCATCTCCACCAAGTGGGTCACATTTCTTTCTTCATTTCTGAATAGTGACGAATTTTGTTATGTAGAATTTCAAAGATAAAATTTGCTTATGTATGGACAACATTGAATATATAGCTTTAGATCATAGAGGGATTTTCATTCTTTTATGAATGTCATTTATACTATTGGTTTTCAACCATACAACAGAGCCATGGTTTTGTCTACTAATAATTAGCAAAGAGAGGCTTGAATTCATTTCAAAATAAGTAGTGAATCGATCTAGAACAGAGGCCTTAACATTGCCAACCCAACAAACAAAACCAACATCCCGTGCCTTTCGAGTAATAATGATAATTATTGAAGAGGTCAAGGCCAAATCCTGAGTTGAGCTCTGACAGAGTAGTGAGCAAAGAGGTGGTTGCAGAGAAGTTACTCTTTGAATAGCATTAAGAACAAACACTAAAACTCAGAGACCTAATTGGCATAGTGGACAGTAGGCTATACAGAGTTCTCAAGGATAGCTCAGTGTTTATAGAGCTTTGATTTTTATTGGCCTAATTGTTATTGTCATTTCTAGTTGTTTTATATGTGTAGGCTACATCTAAGAAAAGACCATTCACAAGAATGGAGATCCTTATACAGGGAAAAGAACAAAGACCTAGTATCATTTCTGAAGGCAAAACACTCTGTACAAGACTAAGATAGAGACAAGAAGTAAATTTCCAAAAAATAATTGCAATGATGAAGCGAGTGGGTTATAAGTCTTTTGTTTATGAATCATAGTTTCTCGTGCATTCTGTTTTTTCATACTTTTCTGAGGGAATGTTGGTTAGCAAAGTTAGCTTTACTAGACTGATCATTGTGGGTAGAGATAAGGGGTTCATTCATGTGTTATGTCATGATACCAAAATGGATAATGGGCATTCTAGGAGATATCCATGATGTGAAACTACCAAAATCCATAGAGGTTTAAAAAGATAGGAGGATTATATCACTAATAATAAGAACTTAATTTTCTCAATTACCAGTGGGATGCATTATCATGAAGAGGCTAGAAATTATGAAGTTGCCTTGATGCTAGAAACCTTGCAAAGTGAAAGGAGACAAATTGAAGACCTTCAAGTTGAGTGTGTTACTCTTTGACTTCTAGTTGTGGGTTTGATAAGAAACAATACTTCAACTAATTCAAATGCTATGCTATGATTTGGGTTTGTAGTGAAGGAGGTAAAAAAAGATGAGACATTACAACAACAAGGGGGTGTAGAAATGTTGAATGTGAACAAAACTTCATAACCAATGCAGAAAACCAAAAGAAATCTTATAATCATCACACTTGTATTTGGCAATAATACATAATGTTTTGTAAATTTTGCTTTGTAAATTTTGCTTCAAATTAGGAGTATTTTTCCCAATTTATATTAGTAATAATGATAAAAAATATATTATATAAAGCATTATTTCGTCTCCATAGATAGCTATTTTCAAATTTTAGACAATTCCCACAAAATTTTGTATTAAAAAATTGTTGTATTAGCAATGATCAAATATGATCATGTTTGACCAATGCCATTACAACCATTTTTTTCTCGTTTAAAATATTAAAAAAATAAATCTTATAAAAAATTATTTATTATTTCCAAATATATGTAGAAAAAAGCAAACTCATTCCTGGGACATGAAGAATGCCATTATTACTTTAAAAAAAAATGAAGACCGAGTGTTTGACTGTTACTAGTGCCATTTGAATAATAATCGCTTCGGATTTTATTTACATTTCTTCTCTGAAGTCAAGTCAAGACTGAGTAATTTTTCTTTGTAGTGGAAGGTTGATTCAAAGAGCAAAGTGCCGGCGATTCTAGAAGGGGAAGGATTACAATAGACAGAATATATTCAGTCTATTTCAATCGCTTGGCTTGACTTAGGGTTGCCGAAGCTGTTCAAGTTTTGGAGCAAATTCTGTTTTGACGTGACCGAGTCAAGACGCACTTGGCTGGTCGACTGTGATTGTTTCACCATGCGCACCTCAAGTCAAATAACTATAATTTTCTTCTAAGATAGATTCGTGAATCCGAGGTTTTTCATTATAACAGAAAATGTTAAACAAATGAGATGCTCACACAATACCAATAGAATAGGTTTTGAGTGAGTCACCAGCAAAGTGCCCGCGATTCTAGAAGGGGAAGGATTACGATAGAGAGAATATATTCCGTGCCAAGTTTCTCTATTTCAATCGCGTGACTTGACTTAGGGTTGCCGAAGCTGTTCCAGTTTTATAGCAAATTTTGTTTTGGCGTGACCTAATCAAGACGCACTTGGCTGGTGGACCGTGATTATATCGCATCATGCAGCTCGAGTCAAATAACTATAATACATCACACCTGAGAGTGAATCTACCAGTGACAAGGGTTCTGCAACTCTCACCTCACACCTATTCATCCGGTCGCCACTGGACTTTTCACCGATACAAGATTTCAAGGATAGTTCAACATAGAACAGAACAGATAACATATGCAAAATCACCCCAATCGGAGCCAAAAGGCTCTCACTACCAGCACTGATAGCTCCAATTAAAAAAAAAAAAAAAAATATTGTTTATTTTATTTATAATCATAATAAATCCAGGCTGCATCGAAGGCATAGTTTATCTTATAGATTTGCTTCTTGGATTTTAATTTATAATGCTTCTTATAACCTGATTTGATGCTCTTATAGCGTGATTCACTAAGTGTATAACATTAGTAAGGATAGACTGTAGAATACTAGATTTAAAGTATTATGACCTTGAGTTAGAGAGTTCGGGGGAGGCCACTGTCAAGATTTGGTAAGCTTCGCTTTTGAAATGATGATTGATGTTATGTTGTTCATTTTTCTGATTTTACTTTTTTATCTTTATCTTTATAACTAGTGATAAGTTAATTATTCAAATCATGATAATTATATTTATAATCAATATTAAATTAATTATTCAAATCAATTATTATACTTATAAATATAAATCATAAATTAAATATAAAATTAATGATTTACGTATAACAATAATCCCAAAAATAATATGTGAAAATAATGATAATTAACATCACATCAAACCGATAATTTATAACATACAATATCATAAATTTAATTATAAATAATTTTAAATTCAATTATTAGATAATAAAAAAATTGTTTTATTTTTAAGATTTTCATACTAATAGTTATAGTAGTTTTAGTAGAGAGTAAAAAAGTTGTATATAGGGTGTAGCACTCTAGTGAAAAAAAGTTATTACTTTTATTATTCAAATTTTATTTTATAACATATTTTTTAATTTAAAGTTTACCATATTTAAAATAAAACGCCTGCTAATTGTGTGTAATCGATGCACATGATCTCATTATTTATGTGTTTATTTATTTATTGGAGATCTATTATCGTGAATGCACTTCATATGGGGATATTACACACATCATCTTAAGGTTTTATGATTTGAAATGCTTCGTCTAAAAAATAGAATAAGAGAGGAAAAGAGGTTGAGGAATGGGAAGTTAAAGGGTATGTTTGTCGGCCTTTTCATTGTCCCAGTTCTCCCTATTTCTCCTTTTACTTTCACTCTTAAGGGGTCTTTTTGCTAAGGGAGGAGACATAGAGAGTTGGGAAAGCATTGTAATAAAAAATTGTCGAAATAGCACCCATTCAAAGTTGGTTTTCTCATTTACGCTCCCAGGGTAAATATGGTGCCTATTGTGTCTTGATTTGCTTTGAAATTTGTTTGTGGTTGTGGTGAAGAGTTTTGTGTGAGATATTTGTGCTACTTATTCATGGTTAATTGTTACTATTAGTTGTTGGAATACTGAAATGGGGGGTGAATTAGTATGAGCACTTTATACCACTTTTAACCACAATATATATTTTTTCACTTTATCAACAATATTCAGCACTTTATCATCAATGTATCATCTATGATTTCATTCAATATATATATCATAAACATCTAATAATAAAAAGCATCACATCATGTACCATAACATGTGTGAACCATGCACATCAATCAAGTACATCAACACCTATACCATACCATATATCATTCCATGTGTCAACCATGCACATCAGCGATATACCATATCATGTATCATATACTATAGACCATATATCATGAAATGTATCTCAAACATATACCATATACCTCTCAATCATGCCATGTACCATAAGATAAGCCTCATGTATATGCCAATATCACAAAGATGTTCCTCTAACAATGAACCATAACAACCATATACCAAGTACCAAGAGTATGTCTCAAGTATGTAATAATATCACCTCAACCATACCATCCAAGATACAATCTTCAAATAAATACATAAAAGACATACCTTTACTCATGAAAACTTGAAGCATACCATCTCAGATCCTATAGCAACTGTGTTGTACCATCAAACCTCGTTGCAACACATCCATACATTCTTTTTCAAAACTTTTTCTTGAGGCACGCGACTTGTGCTCCTACAGCCTATGTATGTATGTGACCTGACCTTCTGCAACTTGCATATGTATGTGACTTGTCCTTATGTAGCTCATGTATGACCTCAGAAAACTAGGGTTTCCAGTTTTCTACAACTCTGAAACGTTTGCTACTTCATACCTTCGTTGCCTAAGAAAAATGTCGTCACAAACTAGTCAAAATATCACAATACTAGACCATATCATTCACAAGATAGATATTCAATTGTAACTGTGTATGTACAAATGAGAGAATATTGAGGTGTATTTATACTTTTGTTAGGTAAAATATTTCCTTATTTTAGGGGTTTCTTGTTACAACCACTTTACCCTTTGACTAAGACTTGTAACCAACTAGGGGCTTCTTGACCACTCTTCGAGGTTTCCTACTTCATAAGGCCATATCTCTCTAACAGTGAGGAGCCACATGGCGTTCCACATATCACTAGAAATGGAACAATGAATAATATCCATCTATGATAAATTTGCCTGCAATTTCACTATCCTTCATGTCCATATTTCATAATCAACTTTGGGTCCCATAACCACACCTTCGGGGATACATGTAGACTACATCAAATGCACCCAACTAAATCACCATAAATATCAATCATACAAATGTCAATCAATTGTCCAACATCTCTGGACCTCTCTAAGAGTTGACATAAATCTCTAAGGGTTGACATCAATATCCAAGATCACTCTCCAAGGGTTGACATCAATGACAACCGACTGTCCAAACCAACTGTCCAACAATCTCCCCCTTTGGCATTGATGGCAACACCAACATTGATGGAAACACTTAGACATGGAAACACTCATTCTCATGCTCCCCTTGTGATCATCGCTCCTCGTCAATGTTTTTATCTCTCCCCCTTTGACATCAATGGAAAAGGGTATCTCCCCTTGGAGTTGCTCACCACCTTGTCATGCCTCTGTTCTTCCTTTTCATTTTTGACCAAAGGTTAACTCCTCATGTCGATATGTCTCCTTCTGATACTGTACCTACTCTAATCAATCATGGGAAAAATAATATCTCCCCCTATGGGTATGTCTCCATGTTTGTATGCTATTAATCTTCTTTTATGGATCTCTCTCTCTGATGATTTTTCTTCCCTTGACTTTTATGTAAGATGTAGATCAATGTAGGACTACCTGTATATGTTTCTTTTCCTCTCTTCTAGTGTTATTTATTGTCCATTGGTGCTTCCTCTTGAATTTCACTGACATATATAAAAATCATTCAAAATTTTATTTTTTCATTTATTTGTCATGTTCACTTGACCATATTGTTCAATGATTTCCTTCTAATGATATATCTTCTATGATGGTTTCTCTTTCCCTGTTTTGATGTGCCTTTCGTTGATTTCCTTTCTGTGACCAACTGATTCCAATTGATTCCAATTGTAAATATGTTGCTATGCATATGACCCATGTTTCATGTACCTGCTAAGAATCTCACGAATCCATATCTGTCCACATGTCACAAACTTTCCATAACTCTGCTACTCAATTGTCCACAATTTTGACCCATATGTCACTGTACTATTATGAAGGTTTTACTTGAATATACTACAATTGATCATCACATGTTCCTGTTTATCAGACTTAAACAAATATGTCCATTGATATGATATATTTTTTCATCAAACTCTGCATGTATGGAACAACCTGTACTAAATATATCCCTATGCAATACAATCATAAATTGTTGCCTATGTAACTACCAACTGACACCTTTGTGGAAAATCTACTTCTCAATCGATCAAATTGTTACTCTGTACTTTTGTCATCTAACTACTCTGAATCTGTCTCTGCAACCACTGCTCGAAGGATGGTTCTTTGATCTGTCTCTGCTACTGCATGGACTCCCCATGTTCAATATTCATATTTACTAGGAGTCTCCAAGTCGGGTGGCTCAGAAAAATACCCTCTCTAATGCGGAGTAATCTTCTTCTTCATCTATAGACTCATCATATTTATGAAATCTGACTTCTTTATTTCTGCCTATGGATTGATATTGTACTACAACTCCTGAAAGTACAATCTCTTGAACATGTTATTTATTCACTTGCTCTTCTTTTCTTTCTCATGCTACTGCAAATCCAGTGATTTCTGGGCCCTGTTCTTTATTCACATGTTCTTCTTGTTTTTCATTTCTTCTCCAAACCTTCATGTATCTGACATCTTCCATTTTCTCTGTAGATTTGTCTTCATCTCGTACTATTGCGAATATTGAGAGTATGACTTATGGATTTCCTTTATTCATATGGTCTTCCTTTACATGTTCTTGTTTTCTTTTCCAAACCTTATTATATCTAATATCAATGATCTTTCTCAAAGAAGTATACATCATGATTATACAATCACAAGCTATGTGTCCATAGTTATGGCACTTGTAACATTTAATGTCATGTGGGTCCACATAAGCTTTTCTTGTTTGAACATTTTTTTCATAAGCCCTACAATCTGCAACCTTATGTCCAAAGTTAGTACAATAAAAACAATGACCATAAAAGAAAATTACATACCTGGGAGTGAATGATGTTCTTTGTTGTGTAGCCCTTTTGAATTCCTGCCTTGGTAGATCATGATATTCTCTTATGTGGATCTCTTCATCATGGTTGAAGCTTCTTTGTTTCCTTAATGTGGTAGATTTATCTCTATTATACTCATTATTCTTTGATTCTTGTTGACCATGATTCCTTCCTTTGAGTACTTCTACACAACTCTTACTCTTTTCTTCATTCTTATTTTCTTATGGCCTGGAGGGATTCTTTTCAACATTCTCTACTGATGAGGTGGATGTTTATGTCTCTTCAACGTTCTTGCTGAGCTTGATGATTTTAACTCTCAGTGTTACAACTTATTCTTCAAGCTTCTTAACCTCGTCTTCTTTCTTCATCATCCGACTCTTCGTGACTTATTTCATCTTGTTTGCTTCTTCAAGTTGTATCATCAAGGAGATGATTTATTTTTCAATTCTTCTCTCTTCTTGACCAAATTCGGTTTCAAGCTGATTTAATAAGTCAATTCTTTCCTTAAGATGATATGTCAATATCTTCTCTCTCTTTTATGCTTCTTCAGTCTGTGTTATTATTTTGATTTCCAAACACTGCTTCTGATCCTCGAGAGTTTCTTTTGTCCTTCTGGCTTCTTCTAGCTGACCCTTTATCATCATTATCGTCTTCTTGACTTCTTTGGATTTGGTGTTCTGAGATTATTATTTCTTCAACACATGATTCCTCATGACTTCTTATGTTTGATTTGCTTCTTCAAGTTGGATCTTCAATGTGATTATTTCTTCTTCAAGTTGGATCTTCAATGTGATTATTTCATCTTCAAGTTCTCTTTATCGTTGACTGAATTCTGCTTCATGATTCTTTTCCTTTTCAATCTTAGGGTTGACTTCTATTTTATTGGGATTTTTTGTCTCATCACTTTCAATATTCAAATAAGGGAATTAAATTTCAAGATGTATGTGCTCTTCACAATTAAATCAAAAGAACTCACTTTTGTTGATTATGAACTCTTATTCTTTTGAATCTATCTGACATGATGAACATCTTACCTCTTGTTTTGTACCTATATATTTGTTAGAAATATCTAACTCTATGATGGGAGAAGAGTAGATATTATGTAGCTTATCCCAGATTTATTTAGCTGATGAAAATTTTCCCACTCTATCCTTTACTAAATCAGGTAATCCTTCCATGATGAAATCTAATGTTATTTTTTTGTTCTTCTTTAATTCCTTCTTGGCTATAGTTTTTTATTTCTTTCAACCATTATATCATGTAACAATTGAATACCAAATATCATATCCTTGTGCCTGCAAAACAAATTTTGTTCTTCTACTCCATAACTCATAGTCCAGACCATTCTCACCATCGAACATGTGTACTCCATTCATACTAAACATTTCTACTCTATTTATATTGTACTCCATGATATAACTTCCAGTGGTTAAACCGTTTCCTGAAGGGGCCTTCTCTGAATTAAAGAAAAATTCAAGAATTTCAGGAATAAGAGGAAGTTTGGCTTAAGGAAGAAACCAAATCAAGAAAAGCATATGTCAAAAATACAATGATTCAACTGTCAAAAATATGGTCACTAAAAGAGCCATTGTCCTGAGTTAAATAAAAGGAAGGACACAGATGAAGCAATAGTTGTCGAACAAAGGGAACCCTCAAAGAAATCCAAGCAGGATAAAATAGAATTCTTCTTCTAGTCAAGGTAACAATATTCTTCTATTACATAGTTCATGTACATATCATGCATATCTATTTCTTAGAAGAAAAATATGGTCAGTGAAACAATAACTATGAAATAATAACAAGATAAGGATTTCTATTACGATGACTACAAGAAGATCATGTACGTTGGAAAATTTCTAAAGAATGTATTATATAAGTAACAACTTCCTGATAGGTCGAAATCAGAATCAAACTTGAAGAGACCCTGAAGGAGTCAAATAAAAAAGAAGTCAATAATCAAGAATAAACTAGAATAAGACTTGTGACACTTTGCAAAAAGAAATAAGGATGCAGACGGAAGCATGGACTCTCTTAGATGGAGGGATTTGATTACAGAATTCCAAAAGAAGAGCATGCATTCATACAAGAAGTGAGGATTAAGAGGGAACTAATCCTAAATGATATGACCCATTGAAGAATATGTGAATATTATGAAGTATCTGTCCATGTTCCCATTGAAAGTAGCATCCATGATAAGCAACACATGTTCAGTTTGACTCTAGAAGAAGTCTTCTTCGAAAATAAGTCTTAATTATCCTTAGTTGTCCATCTACATCCATGTTCCTATGATGAAAGGAAGAAGTTGGAATCTTCAGGAAGGAAGGGCATGGAATCTATAGAAGACTCCATGAACCCAAAAGCTAAAGAGGAACATGAGTAAGAACATGAAGATTCCAAGAAATAAAGAAAATCCAGAACAACCAGTTATTATACCGAGAATCATAAGACTACCATCTTGGTTTGAACCCACTAGAAGCAATCAACCAGAAGAAATGGAAGTTGTGATGAAGAAAAATGTATGTAATAAAATGTGAAAAATACTTATGAATGGAAGCATTGCGAGATTCAGAACTAGAGGTTCTTCCAGAAGGAGGGATAAGACTATGACGACATCTTGTTATAGTAAACCAGATATACCTATTGCAGTATCCATGGATTGAAATTTACATGTAAAAGATTGTTCTTCCCAATAAATAAAATTGAGAAAGAAGCTTATACCAGAAAGAGACCCATGTATGCAAATGGAAAAATACCTTGTATGGATTCAAGCAAGTTGATACAGAGTATCTCATATATAGCAGAAGCATGGCAAAAAATTCCTATGATAGAGAAAGTGTATCATAATGGTTACTCAGAAGTTCAGGATGATGGATTGCAAATCTATGTCTAACTCCCATGATAACATATCTGAAGAAGTTGAAGAGACTCTAGTCCAATAGACCTGTCTCTGTATTGACAATTTATTGGCTCGTTAATTTATTTGGAGAATACTCAGCCAGATATTTGTTTTGTGGGACGTTTAAATTATGAAATACATCTGCATGAATTTATCGATTCAGATTGGGCAGGGAGTGCAGATGACAAAAGAAGTGCTACTTGGATATGTTTTAGTTTAATATTTTCCACAATGTAATGGGCTAGCAGGAAACAAAATTATGTTGCAATCAACACTACAAAAGAAGAGTATATTTCAACTTGTGATGCTTGTACAGAAGCAATATGGCTCTATAAGTTGATTTATGGACCATATGATGAGGTGTTGAATTCGACCATGATATATTGTAATGATCAGAGCTATGTGGATATTTCAGAGAAACCGTGTTCCATGAAATACCAAAGTACATTGAGATCAAGTACTATATTCTCCATGATAAAATCTAGAAGAGAGAAGTGGTTCTCCAGTATATCTCCACAGATGAGAAGATAGCAGATATTTTGGTAAATCCTTTGTCCAAGATGAAAAGTTTGCATACTCAAGAGACAAGATGCGGCTCGTGGAGACAACTTCCTTATTGAAAAAGGAAGTGATTACTCCCAGGTTGGGAGGGAGCACTGATATATTGTTGATTTATGGAAATTCATTTTTCCAGTTCGGAAAATGGTCCAGGATGGGAAGTTCCTTTCCAATTCAAAAAGTGGTTCGAGATATCTGACGGACAGGAATTTTCCAGTTTGGAAAATGGTCCATATCAGACAGTCATTTTCATAATGAAAATGGTTTGATAGATTGTTGATGTACCATAGACAATGATTCCCCTTGTGGCTAGTGTGGGGGAATGGTCTAGGACAGTCATTCTTCTTGGAAGTCACTCTAAGTAGTGGTCGAGTAGAATGGTCTTACTCGTCGGGCATTCATTCTTTTGAAGTTCACAGTTATGAGAAGTTTCGAAGAATGGTCTGCTTTGGAGGTTGGTGCAGGACAATCATTTCCATAGGAAATGGTTCGGATAATCATTCCCTAGGGAAGACTCATTATCTCCAGGTTTCACTGTGATTAGTGTTGGAGGAATGGCCCAGTTAGGTGAATGGTCCAGGTTCAGCAATCAGGGATAGGCATTCCCTAGGGAAGATTCATTCTCTCCAGGTTGTGCTATGATTAGTGTCAGAGGGATGGTCTAGGTTCAAAAATTAGGGACAATTATTCTTCTATTCTTGGGAAGAATAGTTTATATATCCCATGGATGATGTTTTACCTTCCGATGGCAGATGTTCTTCCAGATCTCACAGATGTGAGTGGAAGAATGGCCCAGATGATTCAGTTTATATCATGATATTTTTTTATGCAGGTTGATGTCAGATGATATGATTTTTGTGGAGACTATATGTCTTTGGACAGTAGTTGTATGCTACTATGGTGGATGTGATCCACTGGTAGTGACCGTGTGTCACTAGTTAGTAGTTGTGTGCTACTAGGAGTGGTTGTGTACCACTAGGTAGTAGTTGTGTACTACTATGGATAGACACAGTTTTGTTCTATTGGATGGCATTGTTCTGATTTCCATGGAGAATATCACTAGTGTTGGATATGATTTCCAGCTAGATGGATAGTCAGTATGTTGATGGACATACATTCTCCATGTGGAGAATGGTCCAGGACAATCATTCTTCTAGGATGTATGTCCATATTATAAGAATGATTATTGTATCACTCTGAGGAGTGAGTAACTTATTCAACATCATACCTAATTACTCAGATGGAGTATGGATTCAAGAGATGATGCAGTTGATGCTATCATATGATACTGGTAGTGTTGATGGTGATCATGATTTGACCATGAGATAGCATGTGTGGCTTTGATGATGTTATCGGTCGAATGGTTTGTTTGTGCTCAATACCATTTCCTTTAATACCTCCCTAGCTAGGAGGGAATGTTGATATTATGGTAGCGGCGGGAGGTATTAACCTCTGCATGTAACCCTGACATGACTAGAATAATACAGGAAGCAATAGAAACCCTAAAACATTGGATAATAACCCTAGGAGACAAGTCGACTGAAGAGAATATTTATTATTGAGTTATTAACCTCCAGAAGTAGAAGTCAGCCTGGTTAGGTCACTTGGAGGACTATAAACAAGAGGGAGCTAGAGCTCATTTGACACACTCACTCTCACAACTGCATAAGACCAATGGTGTGCAAGTTTGGAGAGGAGATGGAGTTATAATTGCTACAACTGGAATTTCAGTTTTGGCTTGGAATTTTTCTTGGTTATGGTTTGGGATTTCTTATTGGTATGCTAGCTCTAGAGAGAGGTACACTACCTTGGTTGGCTATTGGTTCTAGGGCTTGCTTCCAAAATTATTCTCTCTATCAAGTTTAAGGTGCTTGGGGGTGGCATTTGTGCCTATGGCTGGGTAACAATATTGAGATATTTTCTATGGTAAAATGAGCACACCTATTTTTCTAACATTGTTGGCCCTTGGTTATGGATTAAGAAAGAAAGTGAAGAAAAAGGAAAATAAAAGACGAAGTGTGAACTGTGTGGAAGGTACATTGACTGAGATTGGGTTGAAGTGGTTAAAGAAGTAGAAAAGAAGGAGCAAAGCAAGGGAAAGTTGGTCATTGAACGAGAAGATCGAGGATGATAGATCATCAAGGAAGATGGATCGTGGACAACTCAACAAGTGGAAGAAGATGTCAACAAGTGCTTTGGAGCACTTCGTGGAAAAGAAGGAAAGATGGGATGGTGAAGCCCAAAAAATGTGGATCAAAGAGGATCTAGGGTTTTAGACACCTAGGGTTTTGGATCTAGGGTTTTGACACCTAGACTTTGTCATGTAATGTATAAATAAAGGTCTAGAGGACCTGCGATGGGTTGGTGCTAAGTTAGTTCGTCATAGTTGTTAGTTCAGAGTTGGTTGTTCATTGTGTATTGTGTGAGAGAGAAGTGATGTGTGTGAGAGAATTCTATATTGTAAGATCTTTAGCTGGCTGCAATGATCAATCCTGTAGTTGGGTGCACAGGGAGGGGAGAGAAGAAGAGAAAGAGAGAGAGATCTACAAGCTAAGAGAGCAGATAGAACTGTATGCTTTCATATAATATCAAGAAACACAATTTCGTGGACGTAGCCCTAGGGAGAGGGTGAACCACATATATTTTGTGTCTCTATGGTTGATGTTGTGTTCTTTTACCTATGTTATTCCATTATTGCAATATTATGTTAGATCTAGAATATAACTGTGCAAAGTATGTTTATTCTTGGTAAGAGTAACTAGGTTGCAGTGTGTTGTTGCCTTGGATCCACTTGTATTTCCTTTAGTTGTAGACATCTATCTCCTACAACCCCCTATTGATACTTCGGGTGAGACTGGATCTCCTTCGTAGGTGTCACCGAAAGGGCCAGTAGTTAGGGCTTGTTGGTGTGCTATCAGAGTTAAATCCTAGGTCTTCCTCTGTGCCAACAAATGGTTCTGTTTCTAGGACTAGGATCTTCTTGAGGGAATGTCAAGGTGGTTTCCATCAAAGACAGAGATTTAGAAGTGGATAGAAGAACAAGAAAAGGACATCGTCAAATCCCAGAACAATAACCCTAAGATTAGTACAGAAGACTGGTTGGGAAGGTATATATTTACTAATATACAAGATATTTTATTTGGAGGAATTCATAAGGAGCTATACAAGTGGTTAGCCAGATTAGCAAATACCCATTTTGATACCACCTATGGTTTGGATGTCGACACTGATCAAGAAGGTCAAAAGATTTGATAACATCATGTCAAGAGCAATAGATCATTGGTTCGATAGTACTATTGGAGGGTACATCATCAAGTTTTCCATTGACAGAGTTGAGTCATATAGCCAAGCAGAGAGATATTTCTTTAAGGGACCTAGAGGAAAATTTTTACACTTTTTGAAGTTGAAGGTCAAGATGCTATTGCATGAGAAGAACATCTTGAAGATATAGGAGTTGGTCATATCGAAAAGCTAATGTTCAATAACTTAGACAGCGACAGTGACACAGAGGTTGGACATACGCACAGTGGGAGGACCTTCAGAGAAGTCCCTCTGGTGAACCTGTTTGAGCATAGCCACGAGCCACAGACACAAGACGAAGGGTTATACAATGGAGGAGAAGAAGAGTTTTTGGACAAGGAACATTCAAAGTCTGCTAGAGAAGAGGAAGAATAGACAGAAGAACCTCACTGAGAAGAGTCAAAAACTTCAGGAACTGTGCCAACTATTGAAGTAAGTACTATTACTCCTCCTGTTGTTTTAGCAGCATTAAGTAACCAGAGTAGTCAAAGTTACCAGAGAACTTAGAGCACTGTTACCAACAGTTCAGTACATACTTAGTCAAGAAACCTAGGAAGATCTATGGCAGATGAGATGATGCTACCTATATTTAAGGGAGATAGATCTAAAGATCTTGATCAACACTAGTTTTTATGTGAAGTTGTATGGAGTATTAAGAATTTCATTGACAAAGAAGTTAAGAGGGATCAGTTTAGTACTACCCTAAGAGATCGCGCACTGACCTGATACATGAAATTTGTCCAAGGAATTGCACAGATTGAACCATTGAACGAGATCAAGAATGCGTTGAGTGTAGAATTCAAGAAACCCAAGTCGGAGTCACAGTGCATTACAGAACTGAAAGAAATCAAGCAGAGATTAGTTGAACCTATTTGGGAGTTTGATTAGAGGTTTAAGACCTTAACAAGCTTGTTGAGTTTTCAGATCCCAGACGAGAAGAACAAGGAATGGTTCATTGCTTCCCTCCTACCACACATCAGAGTCTCTCTGATGCAACAGGAGATCGCTTCACAGGCTGAGGCATTGGAGATCACCATGAAATTAGAATCAGTCCCTATGGGAGAATCCAACTCAGGTATGAGTCAAATTTTGAGTCAGCTAACTAGCTTATCTCTGCAAGTCGAAGATATGAAGAAAGACAAGGGAAAATATAAAAGAGAAGATATTTGGTGTATCATATGAAAATCAGAAGTCCATGATAAGGATCATTGCCCCCTATTTCATGAAAACTTGGCTTCTAGAGCTCCCGGCCCTTTGAAGCATGTTACTCTACCTTGGTGCGAGGTGTGTAGAAATAGACATCGCCTTGGTGAATTCTATTACATGCAAAAATATTGTTAGACACCTACAAATTTTTACTACACATTCTGTAAATCTATGGGACATGATGAGAAATATTGTACGGCTTATGATCTCTTGCATTAAATATCAAGAGAGACATATAGGATACAAGGAGAAGTACAGTAGGAAGGAAATACTACACAGTATAAATCTCCAGGAAGAGGAAACTTCAACCCTCGTGGTGGATTCAAAGGAAGAGGATGAGCAGGAGGCTTGGGTCGAGGTCGAGGTCAGATCATTTGTTATAACTATGCACAACTAGGACACTTGGCAAGGGAATGTCAGAACCCTTGTACCACTTGTAGCTACTGTAACTCATTTGAACATGTCATTGAATATTTCCCTGTGATGTTATCCAAACTTCAGGAGAGACGAGGAGGTAACCAGCAAGTACAGCTCATCTCAGCGTAACCTCACGAAGAGGATCCTAGAGTCATTGTTATCACTAGAAGAGGCGCTGCTACAAGTGAAGACAGAGTGACTCCAGTAAAGACCACAAAAGAATCAAGGGTCAGAAGAGATGCAGAGAAGACACAAGAGTTTGATCCAAGAAAAGATAAATAGAAATTTGAAGAGGCAAGAAAAGAATTTGGAGGAGATCAGACTTCTTCTTCAAAGGCATAGCCATAAGTGAGAGAATGTGGGATGCCTCTGGAATTTGATCAGTCTGCATCACTTGGAGAAGGAAAATAGGTAAGAAAGCTCATGGAATTCTTATGTACATGCATTAACTTGATTAAGGATGAAAGAGTTGTACAAGAGCTACAAAATTTGATCAGACAGTATGAGCTAGGAAAGGTAGATCCCTTACTGAATAGAGTCGTACATCAAGTATCCAAAAAGAGAAGGAAAAATAAGGAACTACACCTTAATTCTCGGATTGGAGATTATGATATAGATTATGTGGTCCTTGACGTAGGGTCAGAAGTCAATGTTATGACGAAGTAGACCTAGGCACTGATGGGAAAACCTAAGTTGATTTACTACCCAATCAGGCTCAGGATGGATAATCAGTAGGAAGTAATCCCCTTTGGAAGGCTAGGGCATGTCCTTGGGGACATCGACGGGGTAAGGACATTTGTGGATTTCGAGGTGATTGAGATAGTCGATGATAGTTGTCCTTATCCTACGTTGTTAGGAATTAATTGGGCTTTCAATAATTCTACCGTGGTTGACTTAAAGAAAAGAAGAATGACATTTGAAGGTGATGGCCTTAGGGTCATTTCACCTCTTGACCTTGATGAAGGTCGCGGATATACAGAACCCATTAGAGAAGAAGATCATGCTTATGAGCTTGAGAATATATATAAATTGACAGAAAGACAGCAGGATTACATTAATCCTACAACAGATGGGAATTTAAGCTAGCGGAGTGACAGCGCATGTTCATTAGATTCAAAAGAATCACTAGAGAACTGGTAGAACCAAATGTATGGAGTTTATGCACGGAGATGTGCTAGATTGACCAAGGAAGTTCGTTGGATTGGAACAAAAGTAAGTAATCTACCCACATTCAATGGTTTAAATCATTTAGAAACATTCTTATCCTAATTTGAAGAAATTGTACCAGTACAACAGAGACTGTTGGTACTGGATGAGGCCTTGAAAGCAGCGCCAGTGAGATGGTGGGGCACACATAAAAAGAACATCGCAGATTGGATACAATGTCGTACTTTGATGACAGTGCGCTTTTCATACAAAGTAGAAGGGTGTGAGGTTAGATACACAGGTCACAGTTGTCCAAAGGACCATGTGCGAAGTTGTGAGGAGGCCTGGAGTAGCATTCCTCAGGAATAGTGGGTGCATAAATTAATCAAAACTTTGGATACAACGCCTATTAATTGGTATCTGCAAGTGAAACTGTGCCTCACCACTACAGATTGGCAAGGAATGACTCAAAATTTTGTAGCCACATTTTTAATTGAAAGTCAATACCCTATAGTAGATCAAGAGTTACAAGTTTTAAGACAGAGGATCTTTGAGGAGGCACATACCCGCCCCGTTGAGCAAGAATAAGATGAATGGAATGCGCCTCTTCAGAAGTTGCAAGGATATTACAATATCAATGTTGATGAAGACGATGATCCTAGGAATGTGAACATCGCAGAAATAGAAGGACAGAGAGACATAGAAGGACCAGGAGTCAAACTACCTTTTACTGAACAACCAATTAAAATAAAAACAGTTAACATTGGAACAGAAAAAGCACCTAAGCTCACAAACGTTGGAGATTATTGGGATGATGCCACTATTGACAAGATCACAAAATTACTGCATGAATATCAGGACTTGTTTCCAACCAAGTTCACTGATATGAAGTGAATTAAAGGGCCCATGGGAGAGATGAAGATTCCATTGAAACCAGATGCAAGGCAAGTCAAGAAGAGAACCTATAGATTGAATCCCAAATATAAGGAGAAAGTCAAGATTGATCTAGATAGAATGTTGGAAGCAAGAATCATAGAACCTGTTGAAGAGTCAGAATGGATTAGCCCTATGGTGGTTCAAGATAAGAAAACATGAGAGATCGGAATCTGTGTAGACTTGAGGAAATTGAATGATGCATGTTTACATGATCCATTCCCTACACCATTTATTGACGAAGTGTTAGATAATGTGGGAGGATAGGAAGTTTACTCCTTCACTGATGGATTTTCAGGGTATTACCAGATCAGGATTTCCAAGGAAGATTGCCATAAGACCACATTTGCAACATAATGGGGTTCTTACCAGTACAAAGTGATGTATTTCGGATTGAATAATGCACCAACCATCATTTCTAGGGTGGTGGTCGAAGCATTCAAGGAGTTTCTACATAAATTCTTGGAAGCATATTTTGATGATTGGACTGTTTTTAGCTTATTGCAAAATCATATTGAATGTTTAATACTAATGTTGGATAAGTGCATGCAATGTCAGATTTCCCTGAACCTGAAGAAGTGCATCTTATTTTCACCCTTTGGAGTGTTACTAGGCCATATTGTGTGTAATCAAGGATTGTTGGTAGATCCATCTAAGATTTCCATTATTGTTGATCTACCCCCTCCTACTTCAGTTAGACAGCTGCGCACTGCGCTGGGACATACGTGATACTACATGAAGTCCATTAAGGGCTATGCACAGATTACAACACCCATGGAGAAGCTTTTGAAGAAATATTGTCAGTTTCAATGGACAGAAGAATGCTAGCAGAGCTTCAACACACTGAAATAGAAAATGGTCATTGTGTCCATTCTGGTTTTCCCATATTGGAGTAAGGAATTTCATGTGCATGTCAATGCATCCTCTATTGCATTAGGAGAAGTGCTAGCACAACCAGGAGTAGGAGATATTGATCATCCTTTAGCCTTTGCTAGCAGGAAGCTATCTACCACTGAGATAAATTACACTACCACTGAGAGATAATTTTTAGCCATGGTGTATGTGTTGCATAAGTTTCGTCCCTACTTGTTGGGAGGACACTTTAAAATGTTCATTGATCACTATGCGTTGAAATACCTAGTCAAGAAGCAAGTTTTGGGGGGAAGAATATGTAGATGGCTTCTATTATTCCAGGAATATGATTTTGAGATCATGGTCAAGCCAGGGAGAATGAACAAGGGACCTGATCACTTGTCCATATTAGAGCATGGAGAAGAACCTACTAGTCTAGAGGATACACTACCAGATGAAAAGATACTATCCATCAGAAAGGTCGATGATCACTTCACTAAGATAGTCCAGTTCCTGTCAACGAGAATGGCACCTCACGAATATACAATTATCCAGAAGAAACAGCTGGTAGTTTATGCTATGGATTTTTCACTTATAGCTGGACAGCTATACAAGATGGGACCTAATGAGATACTGAGGAGATGTGTTAAGGAGGCAGAAATACCATTGATTCTGGCAGAATCACATGAAGGCATCGTGGGAGGATGTTATGTAGGAAAAGAAATAGCACAGAAGATTCTTAGAGCTAACCTCTGGTGGCCTACTTTACACAAATATGCTAAGGAATAATACAGGGCCTTTGATGTATACCAAAGAGTTGGGAAACCTTCCAGAAGATATGAGATGCCTTTAGCACCCCAGCTGTTAAGAACCAAATATCAATATAGCATAGAAAAACCTAAGAAAAAGTACTCAATGCCTTGAAAAAGAGATAATTTTAGATAATAAGCCTCTCCGAGGGGGCAACCTCCTTTTACCCCACTTAAATGTTCAAGTACAAGATGATTCAAAATGAAAATGTCTCCTTGGTATATATAGGAGACTAGGAGGTATAATTACAACCAATGGCCTAAAGCCGACATAAATAAAATAAAATTACTAATATAATATGCCC